>JAXCLQ010000005.1:15331167-15352829 GCA_035584115.1 Cedrela odorata | reverse complement strand
CAGAGGCAATGGCCTGAGCTTGAAGACTTGTCTGGGCTTGTGGACTTGTCATAGTTGGGCTTGGTAATGTCTTCATTTTCAATTGGCGCTTCATTTTGCATGCCATACCCATTATAGAGCTTGAAATAGTCCACCCAAATTTAATTGGACTTTCCCTTGCGAGGCAAGAAGAGAAGAATAGAATATGCCAAGGTTTCTTGCTAATGTCAGAAATTAAATAATTGAATATTTGACTTTATTGAGCGGTTGGAGAGCATATGGCCGCCTATGAATGCTAACATTCAAAAAGTTGACACACCTACCCAAAAGTTTAGAAATTGTTTGCTCATTTTATGCTGACCAGTGGCAGTATTCTAAGCTTCATATATGTTATTTTATACCATAAACTTGCAAAAATGTAGCGATATAATATAGGGAGGAATATGGTAACCGATGATTCTCATGGGTTGTTTATATCAAAAGATAACGCCAATAACAATAACACTACCTAATGACATAGTTTCAATTGATCAACAATAAATCAAAAGAAATAAACTTATAAAGCTGTTTGTTTGTTTGTTTTTTTTTTTTAATATTAATTTATATGGACAGTTATTGACCTACTAAATTACTTACGTGGCAACATATAATTTGCAGTTGAAAGTCGATTGTAACGATACTTTACCAAACTCTTGTAAACCAACTTTCTTCTGTCTCTCACATAAGAGTCTTTTCGAACAGGGAACGTGATGAAGTAGAAATACTTTAATGCAAATCACATGATTGTCCGTTGTTTGGGCTGAGATTTCAGAGAAACAAAAGAAAATTTTTTTAAGAAGTAGATTTCGAAGTGATCCGTCCTTGTTCTCGTCCTCTCAAAAAAAAAAAAAATTTTTTTTTGAGAGATTTTAAGTTGAAAGAAATCTAAAAGTTCTCTCTTTCTTCGCTACATTTTTGCAACTTGTTTTTATCTTACTTTGTTTATTGATAGTTTCAATATGATCTGCTCTGTGAGAAGTTCTGTAACAGCAACAACGATCAATGGGTCGGATTTAATTTTTCGTAAGAGATTGTTTTCACCATCACAGGGATCTTCGTGTTTGCCATCGATATCAGCAAAGAGTAGCCCAAAACCATCTCTTTCAGTCTCGAAACCACTCCATATCTCATCAGTTGCAAGCTTTGAACCGCTAAAACCTCAGAAGTCTTTGACCAAATGTAAAGCTTACGAGGCAGACCGATCGCAGTCGATTGATGGGAAAGAAGATAAATCAGAGGCGGTCAACAAGATCAAGATCGGTATTTATTTTGCCACCTGGTGGGCTTTGAATGTGGTATTTAATATATACAACAAGAAGGTTTTGAATGCTTTTCCGTATCCATGGTTGACCTCAACTTTGTCGCTGGCATGTGGGTCGTTAATGATGCTGATTTCATGGACGGCGAGGATTGCAGAGCCTCCAAAAACGGATTTTGAGTTCTGGAAGACTTTGTTTCCTGTAAGTGCATGATCGGTTTTCTGGGGTTTGTTTGGTCGGGGAGAAAAGTGAGGAAAACCAGAGAAAGTGATGTTTTTGGTTTTTTTATGGTTTATGCTAATTTATATTTCTTTTCGTTTTTGTTTGGTTGCTGAGAGGGTGAAAGAAAATGAAAGAGTAACATGTTGATTCTGATTTTTTTCCCTTATGTTCTTTGGACTTTTTCTATAGGAAAAAAATCAGAAGTACATATTTTAAATTGATGAATGAATGCTTCTGCTTCGATAAAATTTCTGCTTCGATAAAATTTCAGTCATTTTGGTGTACGATGTGATAGTTGTGGTTATCTAATTTTTTGGTATACAGGTTGCTGTGGCACATACAATTGGGCACGTGGCTGCTACGGTGAGTATGTCTAAGGTTGCTGTTTCATTCACCCACATCATTAAGAGTGGAGAGCCTGCTTTCAGTGTCTTGGTTTCGAGGTTTCTGTTGGGGGAGACCTTCCCAGTGCCTGTCTATCTGTCCCTTGTTCCAATTATAGGTGGTTGTGCTCTTGCTGCTGTGACTGAGTTAAACTTCAACATGATTGGTAATGAGAATTTTCCTTCATTTCTGGAAATTGGAATTCCTATGTATAGGATTTATGATGTCTGTTATCTGGTAAACGTGGTATCGATCATTCTTATATTATACGCTGTTCAATTGCTTGCTTGGGAAAGAGATAGGAGTTAATTATTAATCGGGGAATTGTATCAATTGGGACTTTGGAAAATAAGAACTGTAATAATTTTCTTCCTTCCCCTTAAATATAGGTTAAGGTATCAATGCCTTTCAGGTTAATTATGAATTCTGTTGTCAGTTGGCTCATATGGGTTTTGGTCAAGTGGGAAATTTCTGTAATTGGAGAACAAAACTTCAATCGTTTTGCTTTCAGGGATTTTTTCAGAGTGCTGAACTTGGTTGTTGGCTGCCTATTGCAGGTTTTATGGGAGCCATGATATCAAACTTGGCATTTGTCTTCCGAAATATATTTTCAAAGAAGGGTATGAAGGGGAAGTCTGTTAGTGGGATGAACTACTATGCTTGTCTGTCTATGTTGTCTCTCTTAATCCTCACGCCTTTCGCAATAGCTGTGGAGGGACCACAAATGTGGGCTGCAGGATGGCAATCAGCCATCTCTCAAATTGGACCGCAGTTCATATGGTAACTGGAAACAACAGATTCTGATTTCCTTTGTATTGTTATGGTTGCTCTAAGTTTGTCTGTATATAGTTGTTCTGGTCAAGTAGGATTTTTAAAGTCACAAGGTAAATTTAATTTTCACGAAAATGTTTCGTAAAAACTGAAGAGGAAATTTTCTTATCACGTGAATATCTCTGAATCTAGTTAAATTTGACAACCCAAAGGATTTAAATCAAATCAAATTAAGAAAAGTATCATTGAACCCTATGATAGCTTTATACTATATGGGCTCAGCTAACGATTTCCTTTAGATGCTGTTTTTTTTTTTGCCTGATTTTTTCATGCATGTGCACTGGGAAGTATCCGGAAAGAGTTTATATGGGTATAACATCCAGTTAAGATTTAGAAACTCATGTTCTCATTATTTGGAGTTACTACTCCATATTAACTAGATTGATATTCAAGCAGTTAACAACAAAATATATTTGTTCCGAGTCATAAGTTTTGTATCAGCTAGATAATTATTACTGAATGCTTATTGTTCTTCATGCTTGCTTTCACTGGTCTTTAATTTTCTTGTACAGCAATTTTTGACAAGTATAATATATGAAGCCATGCATTTCCTTGTTTACCTTCAAATCATTAGAGTGCAGTTTTAATTAACTATAATGGTGATACTAATTTCTTTTTTCTTTTTCTTTTTTGTGTTTTACTGAAGAATTATTTTTGTGGCTGTTATTTTACATAATAGGTGGGTGGCAGCACAAAGTGTGTTCTATCATCTCTACAATCAAGTGTCTTACATGTCCTTGGACCAGATCTCTCCCTTGACATTTAGCATTGGAAACACCATGAAACGTATATCTGTCATAGTCTCCTCAATTATCATTTTCCACACACCTGTCCAACCTGTCAACGCTCTTGGAGCTGCAATTGCAATCCTTGGAACCTTCTTGTATTCCCAGGTAAACTCATGTTCTCTATGTCTCAAGTATGGTTGCTCATAACTCTCTCTGTGGGCTCTATGTTTTAGAAATACTAGTATGCCCTTATGACTAATTTTGGGTGCAAAAGTAGCTGACTAGGATTAAAGATGCTGACAATTTTTGTTTTGTTGTACTCTCTTTCACTTCACTTGTTTGTAGTCAAAGATGCCAATAGATTAAAAAGCATCTCTTCCATGTTTTGGAGTATACTTCAGATAGGATAAGTTGTGCCGCTGATTGAGCATATCATAGTATACACATTGCGACCAAAGCAGAATTGTCGTCACTTCTTGGAAGTATCATTGATCCAGTCCAGTTGAGATGAAAGATGATGGCTTAGCAGACTGCGCAACACAATTTATCCCAACAGCGTGTCTGTTAACCATTTATGTGCATAGAAGTGTTGAATATCAGATAAAGGGTAGATGAAGTCGTGGTTTAGACTTGAAAGTAGTAGTTGAGCTATACAGTGTAGTATAGCTGTCTTACAAGATTCAGGAGTAGGAGACACTTAATTACGTTGAAAATTAGTCTACTGAAAGAGTTATATCATTTACTCTTGATGTTTAGAACAGGTGTTAGCTGCCAATCACGTGTTAATTACCTATCCGATGGTTGATATCCTTGGTGTTTGATGTTTTGATCTATCAGTTATATTATCTTCATCAATACCTACCAAACTTTCCCATGGTTCAATTCATCTGTGTGCAAGGATGAGCCATCTACCAATTGTTTGAACAGTTTAAGGTGTTGAAGTTAGCCTACTAGGAGATTTCTGTCTCTGATGTTGACATTTAGGTTGGTGTTAGGTGATTTGCTTTATTGCTCAGACTATTTGGCTTGATGTCCACCTAACCAAGGTATCTGATACAATCTCCCTTGGGAGAAATAAACAGAGTATAGCAATGGAATAATTTTAGAATATGCTTAGCTTTTTTTTGAAGGATAAGATCTCTATGGTCACACAACTGTGGGTAGTGCCTTCAAGATGCTGTAATCTAATCCCTTGTTTTTTTTTTTTCTCTCTTTTCCTTTTCTTCAGGCAAAGCAGTGAGAAAGCTGGGGTCGAAGCATTTTAGATTCATCATGTAACATAGATGATGAGAGAGAGAAAACACTGTCGGATGTGTCTGGTGCAGAGGAGTTGGATGGTTGCTGTCTTTCGGGATCCATGCTTGCTGGATTTTGTTTACATAGACCAGCAGGGTGTCTTGCTGTAGATAAATAATAATAATAATAATAATAATAATAATGGTGATTACAAGCAACATTATACTGGTAATTAGGCAGTTTCTTGTTATATTTTAATGAGGTTGAGAGAGGGGAAATGTCCCGACAAACAATGGTTGTGTCTAAAGACCTTTTCTGTTTCAAGAGACATAAAATAACAATGTGGACGATGCCATTTCTTTGCATTTGTTTTTTCAATGTTTAGATTGTTTGTTTTATTAGATGAAAGTGGGCAATGGAGTTAATCTGTGGATATGCTTGGAGTTGTGGCAAACTTCGTAAACAGCCGTTGGAAAAGATGAAAGGTTGTGGGGCATCACTGTAAACCATTGACTCCATTGATAACCCATCAAATGTGAAGGAGTCTTTCGAGAAATGCCTCCTCATGCATTGAAAGGGCAGATTTCTCTTGCCCCGAGAAGAAACAATTTTCTTATAATTTAAATTTTAAGAATATGCCGAAACTAGTGATGCGTTAAGGTTCGTGAGATAAGTATTTGTTTGAGGCTCCAACAAGAAGTTCAAAAGAGCTGCTTGAACCCTCTAAATGTTTCATAATTATAACCAGAAAATAAAAAGAAGTTAAGAAATGCAGAAGATTTCCAACATCCAACAACATAGATGAATGTTGTAGAAAACAATTATACCTTACTACCACACTACATTAATTTGTATAAAAATTTATATTTATAATATTATTTAATATAAAAGACTATAATGGTGAATACATTGATCTATATCCCCAATTTTTATTAATCATTAACCCTCTAAATGTAGCATTATTATATTGATATCATATGGACCCTCTAAATATTGCATTATTACACTGATATCGGATGGCGACTACGTCGATATAGGAAAAAAAACAAAAGGGCAATCAATCTAAGGGAGAGAGAAGAGAAGAACAAAGAGAGTACCAGTAGATAAAGTTTTCTAAATTAAATTACGCACGAAATAACTCATACAAGATGCAACAACGGCAAGACAATAGAGCTTTCCTTGAGGATAACCCATTTATCTGTTGGCAGTGAATGAATTAGATTGCTGCTTGCAAGCATTACAATCAGACTTGCAAATATTTGATGGCTGTCTGAACGTCCTTGTCACCTCTGCCGCTGCAGTTAAGCACGACCTTAGCTCCATCTGGGAGAGTTGGGCACAGCTTCTCCAAATAAGCCAGCGCATGAGATGTCTCCAAAGCAGGGATTATGCCCTCTAGTCGCGATAATCTCTTGAAAGCTGGACGAAAAACAAATCAAATAGATATCAGAAAAGTAGTAAGCTCCATATTTTGCTAAATGATAACTTATATGAATGACACTAAAATGGAAGAACAAAAGCATTAGATAGTGCATAATGAAAGAACAAGCAGGTTGCATGGTCTTGGAAATTCATGTAAACGGAAAAAGGAAAGTAGGGTAAACCATTTAAAAACTGAAGGATGTCTATTTGATCACTCTACTAGTAAATTAAATTATCCTACGTTCGTAGATTAAACTTCAAATTTTCAAGTTTGAGCAGTGATCAACTGTTTCGTGATAAATGCCAGCCTGGTTCTTAGGTAGAAAATTCCATGAAGGATAAGAACAAAACCACACAATATATCAACAGAAAGATATTCATTACAGACCAAAAATGAGTAACCATAATCCATTATGAGAGCTGAAAAGCTTGAACACGAAATCTAGATTAATACCATACCTTCCAATGCTTCATCATCTGTGACACTATGGTACTCGGCACGCCCTTCATCTTTCAGAAAACTGTGCTCAGGTCCAACTCCAGGGTAATCCAAGCTGCTTGCAACAATCAAAATTCATATAAAGTTAATTACAATTCAATAAAAATGAGCCGCAAAACAACTAATGACCAAAAAAAAATCTCACCCAGCACTAATGGAATGAGGCTCAACTATTTGCCCATCTTCATCCTGTAATAAATAGCTCATAGCTCCATGCAAAACCCCAACTTCCCCTTTGGTCAAGGTAGCAGCATGTTTGCCACTGTCTATGCCAAAACCTGCAGCCTCCACTCCGATCAACCTAACATCCTTGTCATTGACAAATTCATGGAAAAGGCCCAAGGCATTTGAACCCCCACCCACACATGCAACCAGCACATCTGGTTTCCCACCCCATTTCTCGAATGCTTGTTTTCTTGTTTCTTTACCAATCACTGCATGGAACTCTCTGACCATCATAGGGTATGGATGGGGCCCAGCAACAGATCCCAAAATGTAATGGGTTGTCTCCACGTTGGTCACCCAGTCCCTTATAGCTTCTGATGTAGCATCCTTCAGTGTGGCTGTCCCAGAATGAACAGCTTTGACCTGTAGTGTGATTCATAATGATAATAATCAATGTAAGGGGAAAATCTATCCAAGACTAACGTGTGCAGTAGCATTGTGTCAATGCTATATGCTCTAATTGACTATATTACTCAAGATTTCTTTTTAGTAACCACTTTCATCTCGTCCAGCATAAAGCAGAGCCAAATCTATTAGGAAAATATGAAATGGCAATCACTCATAGGGACATAGATTACAACTATAAAGATTGCCTCTGCAATTGAAAATAATTACAAATAATGACTGTAACGAACAAACCTCTGCACCAAGAAGCTGCATTCTGAAAACATTAAGTGCCTGCCTTTCCATATCCTGGGCACCCATGTAGATGATACACTGCAAACCAAACCGTGCACAAACAGTAGCTGTCGCAACTCCATGTTGACCGGCACCAGTTTCAGCAATAATGTGTTGTTTACCCAACCGCTTGGCAAGCAACACTTGGGCAATAGCATTGTTGATCTTGTGGGCCCCAGTGTGATTAAGGTCTTCCCTCTTAAGGTATATGTGTGGCCCTTCACCATTTGGACGCCTGTAATGCTCTGTAAGCCGCTCTGCAAAATAAAGTGGAGTCTCCCTACCAACATAGTCTCTCAAAATCTCTGATAGTTCCTTCTGCAATCAGAAATGTTTGTCCCCATAATTAGCATCACTACTATGAACAAGCACCGAAGCATGTATAAGACCACTTTAAAAAAGCAACTCTTACATGAAACAACTAGCTCGCTGCATTATACAGCTAGAAATGTATTCTACTAATTTCCAAGGAAATTTCTAAAATACTTCCACGCATTCTCACTGGGTCATTATGGAACATTGATAAGTGTAAGCTAAATCAGTCCGTAACAAACTTAATATCCAAAAATCCTGGTACTGTAGAATGATCTGAATGCTACGTTATCCATCAAACAAGCAGCACATGATATTCATTACAACACAATTCATTATTAAGAAAAAGAATACATAATCCTATCATGTAGTCCATCAAACTGATGTATGACCATGCCCGTAAAAGCACATTTCTAGAGAATATTAAGTCATTCATTTTGGCGTTTAAGGCCAGACAAGTAAATATAAGCATGCCAATGATTCAATCTACGTATTAGCACAAAAATGAACCTGAAAATCTTGGTCGTCGGCTAGTTTATGAAATGCGGATTCGAGCTCAGAAAGCGCGTACATAAGCGTCTCAGGCACGTACTTCCCGCCAAACTTACCGA
Source organism: Cedrela odorata (assembly GCA_035584115.1). NCBI lineage: Eukaryota > Viridiplantae > Streptophyta > Magnoliopsida > Sapindales > Meliaceae > Cedrela > Cedrela odorata. The sequence continues at coordinate 15,344,404 of JAXCLQ010000005.1, read as the reverse complement.
ATCGGCCGAACGCATCGGGTCTCTGCCACAACGCCGGGTCGGACTCTCTCTTGATCTCCATTTGAGCAACCGAATCACTGGCAATAGCACAGCGAATGGAAGACGATTTGGCAGAGGTAGATGTAAATTTGTTGAAGGGCAGTGGCGACGGAGTGGAAGTCGCAAAAGCGTAGGGTTTTGTGATTCTGCAAGCAGAGCTCGCACTTGTATTGGCATTGGCGACGGCCATTATAAGAGATTTTGTGAGATTAGGGATTTGTTTGGATTTCGGAGCTTTAATTACAAACTCTGATGGAGTTTTGGATTCCAAACTTTATTATTAATTAATTTATTATTATATTCTGTCAGTAAAATGGATTGGCGGTGGCCGATGGGACTACGTCAGCATGTATCCGGCGGTGACGTGGTGATTTATAGCGACATTAGTTTGTTTGTTTGTAAATTTGTAATTGGACGGAACAAAAACGCCTAACGTTAATCATAACACCGTCGTTATCTCTTAATTAACATGCACAAACGAGGTTACAAAAATACCCCTGAACATGGTTAAAATTACTAAATCACCCTTATCCTTTACGCGTGTCTTCCTTAACTCGGCTGAATCTCAAAATACACAATTCTAAATCCCTAATATCGCTCAGTGACCGCAGCCACCACCGTAGCTTCCGTCAAAAACAAGGAGTATTTCAACAATTTCTGGTAAGCAAGCTTTTTCTTTTGCTTTTTGTTTCAATGCATTCAGAACTAATTACGATTTCGGGGCTTAACTAGGGTTTGCTTCTATAATGAATAGTCAGTGATTACTATAAGTAAAATGTCGGAATATTGGAGTCTGGAACTCGATAATTTCAAAACGAAATTCAGAATTTGATGTTCTTTTTATTTTCTATGGCTTTCTCGGCAGCTAAACGCACTGTGATAATAATAAGGAATACCTGTACTGCCTTTTTGATATTTTATGAGAGGATCATTGTGATTTTATTTGCTGAAGTTTAAGAGAGATAATTTGATCAAAGAAAAGTAATTGAACCTTTAGATTTGAAAAATTTTCAACGAATCAATCACTTGCTTTAGTTGAGCTGAGTTGTTTATATTCGTTTCATCTTCTATGGAACAGTAATGTGATTAAACCTGTTGAAAATTGATGTTATTGCTGCTATAGTAATGTGTTTTGGCATAATTTTTCAAATTTTAGTTACCCTTTATTCATTCTAATGAGCCCACGCAGTGGTTGTGCTATGAATTCTCATTTTAATTCTGCTTTGAAAACAAGTTCAGATAAGTTGAATTGAAAAGTGGAAATGGGGCGTAATTTAACCAACCATTCAGAATTCCCAGTTAGGGATCGAAGAGGATCTCCTCGCAGGAGGAGTCCATCTCGAAGAGAAAGATCACCTGTGCGTCACAGAAGCTCACATAGGGGTAGCTCTCCCACAAGAGAGGAAGAGAAACATTCACGTCGTGCTAAATCTCCGAAGCATGCACAGTCTCAGTCTCCAGTTTCTCGTTCTCCTTCCCCACGTACAAGACGATTAATGAGAGCCCGAGATGAAAGAGAGGTGGAGAAAGTGAAAGAGAGGGAAGATGAAAAAAATCAAGGTAGGAGAAGTGACAGGGGAACACGTAGGGAAATATCACGCTCTCCTGTTCCTTGCTCTCCTCCTCGCTCAAAACAGTTGGCAACGGCCAGGGATGAAAAAGATGTTGAAAAGGTGACAGAGAGGGAACATGAGAGAAATAATGGTAGGGGAAGTGATAAGGGAAAACACAGGGAAAGGTCAGGCTCTCCCATTTCACGCTCTCCTTCCCCTCGTACAAAACGGTTGAGAAGAGCCCAAGCTGAAAGAGATTCTGATAAACTGACTGGGAAAGAACATGAGAGAAATCAAGGTAGGACAAGTGACAAGCAACCACAGTCACCTGTTTCCCGGTCTCCTTCACCGCGTACAAAGCGTTTAAGGAGAGCAGAAGCTGAAAAAGGAGTTGCAAAATTGACAGAGAGAGAACGTGAAATTTATCAAGGTAGGGCAAGTGATAAAGGCATGCATAGAGAAAGGGGTGGCTCGGATAGGGAAACTGGGAGTGAGAGAAAGGAAAGACAAGATAGGGATATGGAGGGAGTCAGAAAGGAGAGAAACTTGGGAAGAGATGAGGCCAACAACAAGTCTTCTAGAACAAGACATGATCGATCTAGTTCTCCATTGGATCCACCCGACAGGAGCAGGCATAGATCTCGCTCACCTCAATCAGCTGATGGTGGTCGAGCTCGTCACGAGGTGTCTGGTGATATCCACCCCTTTCTATGTCTTTTTATTTTTAAAGTAGTCTAAGTTTGTGATTTTGGGAAACTGTTACTTACCCTTTTCTAAATGGTTGATGTCGTACTCTAACTTATATTTAATGCATCTACTTTATACTGTGGGAGTGTTATTGTGAAAGTAGATATAAAATGCTAGGTTTTTCGTAACAAGCTTGGCCAAATAAAATAACATAACTACAGCTACTAGACTCGGTGATTGGTCTATGAATTTAATTTTCTCCAAGCAGATACAAAACTATCTGTATATCTAGAAATCAGGATGCATAAGTGTATCTGCATGTCCTTGAAGTGAACATCCAATTTTCACAGAGATAATTGTATACAATTTTGGGTTTCATTTACTCGGGAACTGTATAAAGCTTTTAATGGGAGAAAAACGAAATTTCATGACAATGTATTTCTTTTTGATGAAATTAGCAATTGATGTTGCTATCATGCACCAATCAAAGTGTCTGACTGAAAGTCTTATGTTTTTCAGGGGACAAATTCCAGAGAAGCTGAAGACAGGTCAGTTGCTTCTTGAATTTTAAACTTCTATGCTTTTACAGAATTGTGCTGGCAAGCCTCTAGTTTTAATTGTGTTTGTCACCCCTTTTGGCACTTTGGTGACTGTAGAATTTGTATTTTAAGCTGATATCTAGCTTATTATTTCAGTATATTTGGAAGATAAAAGATAAGTAATGCATCTCATTGAAAGAAATATGGTTTCATCTATCTAATAGCCTTAATGCTATGCTGATAATGATATGGTGCGCTCTGTTGATTGATGCATATTTATGATTTAATGACATAATAGAACTTTCTTGAAGTACCGAGATAAGATTGACAGAGAGCAGAATATGTGTATAATGTTAATTGTTATGTGAGTTTTCCAAAATGAAACTCCTTCATAGACACTTTTAAACCTTATTATTGAGTTTATGCATATTTAATCCAATGGAAGTTACTAAGATATCTTGAAATATAGAAGTTGATGGGAATATCAGATGAACTCATTAGCCTGGAATTGTAGTAAAGTCATACTGGGACAAGATGGAGCATGGAATGGAAACTGAAGCTTTGTTAATGTTTGTTTGTGGATGGACATTCAAAACAAGTGTCCATCTTTAAAATAGGTCATTTCTACGATTCCTTGCGGAGAAATATTTCGTTACCACTAAATGTAATTGACATATTGAATATTCAAAAATACAGGAGGTACAGGTAGAAAGGAAAAAAGGTTGAATAGGGACTGGCTTAACTTATATGCAATGTAAATCAAACGAAAGAAAACTAAAAGGATTAAGAAAAGAATCATCTTAGCGGTGTATTCTCTGAAATTGTAGATTGATGAAAGGGATCTTTGCGGCAATTCACAATAAAGGAGACCCACAGTAAAACCTCGATGATGTTTCCTCACTGTAGGTCTCCTTTGGCCTTAGAGTTTAATGATCAGATTATGCTCTTTCCAAGTACAGTAAGATACAGTAAATGTGCAAGGCTCTTCTGTATAGGACATGATTTCTCCTTATATGGTTGAGAAAAATACACCAAAATCTGCTTTTCATTGATAAAAAATAAAATAGAGTGGTTTTTGTGTTAACAAGGACTGATGTAGTTTCTGATGAGACGATGCTTTCTTCTTTAGCCGGAATGATGATGATTCAGTGGCTAAAATGAAGGCTGCTGAGGAGGCTTTGCAGACAAAAGAAAAGGTAGTTGTTGCTTTGTTTGCTACTCTGATTGTTTCATTATTTCTTTCTCTTTCCTTGCAGTTATTTGTTCATTTGTTTGGGCAGATTATTCTTTGTAACCTGGGAGCAACATGTGGTTTAATGATAACCTCTCTTTCCCACATCGATTTCTGACCGTGAATGTGTTATACATTATTTTATGCAGTAGGTAAATGGTTATCAACTATGCCTAATTTCTGTTGTCTTCATTGTGTTTCCATTTGCAGCAACAACCTTCATTTGAGCTCTCTGGAAAGCTTGCCGCCGAAACGAACAGATTTAAAGGTGACATTTTCCTTGCCTTTAGTTTTAGATGAAAAATCCATCTTGATTTGCTTCATCATGAAGGAACTCACTTATATAATTTTCTTCAAGTATTGGTGTTTTAGTGAGGCATTCTGATGTTTTTCTAGACAGCTTGATTATTACCTTTGCCTTGCCCTCATTGTTTATCTTTAACTTACACATCTGCTTGCATGTATGGGTTTTTTGACGAGGGACTTACATTATTTTCCAATTTTATTTTACTTCAGAATTTTCTTCTCACAATGTACCTCTTTATACGAGTTGCCTACAGAGAATAGTGTACTTTCCTTTTTGGCCATGTGAAAGCTCCTCAATATTTCCTTGCCTCAACTTATTATTGGAAGTAATTATCAATGCCTAAGATCAATTAGGGACAGATGGCCTGCGGGGCATCCAAGGCCAAACTCTTACTCCTGTTTTGTTTTATCAAATAAGAGGAATTTCTTATATTAATCATATGATTATATGATTTTCTTTGTTTTAATTTCATTCTGCTCCTTGGATTTCACCTTTTCAGGTGTGACACTACTTTTCAATGAACCCCCAGATGCTCGAAAACCTGATGTAAGATGGAGACTTTATGTTTTTAAGTCTGGTGAAGTGCTGAAAGGTATACAATTTTTCATATTCATATTAAAATTTATAATGTTCGTCTGCCTATGAAACTGGGAGAGAGGGATAGAGAGAGAGAGAGAGAGAGAGAGAGAGAGAGATAGAGAGAGATGTGAATTGATTTTATTAAGTGTATGTTTGGGATTGAGGTGCTGTGGCTTTTAAGTTATGACTATTATAGGATAAAATCTTTAGATGTTTAGTTTAAGTGGGAGGATGAGTGGTAAATATAAGCTACTAAGTAAAAGTGGGTGTTTACTATTCACTTTAACTGCTGTGATTGAAACACAACAGCGTCAAACGTACTAAATCTTTCCCTTGTGTTAATTCATGAAAATAAGCCCTGATTGTTGAAGAAAAGCTTGTAATCTGTTCACTTGATATTGTTGTGTTTCTAAGAAATCTGCTCTTATTGACAGAACCTCTTTACATACATCGTCAAAGCTGTTACCTTTTTGGAAGGGAAAGAAGGGTAGCAGACATTCCTACAGATCACCCATCTTGCAGCAAGCAACATGCTGTGATTCAATTCCGGTAGATCTGTAATTAGCAATATTATTTGGTTCTTGTTGTTTTGGGACATTGTATAATATGTGTTTCTATTTCTTCAGGAAAGTAGAAAAGGAGCTACCTGATGGTATGTTGTCTAAGCAAGTAAGGTAAGACTAAGCTGAGGTGTGATAAATGTGCTGATTGGGAGATATTGTTTTTAGATTTAATATTTAACTGCCTGTGTTTTCTCTTTGGCAGGCCGTACTTAATGGACCTTGGAAGCACAAATAAGACTTACCTTAATGTAAGAAATTCAATTTATTATTTCCATTCATTGATCTGAGATTTTGTTTGCATTTGCAATAATTTTATCTATCTTTTTCTTTTGCATTTGCAGGAGAATCCCATTGAACCTCAACGTTATTATGAACTTTTTGAAAAAGACACCATTAAATTTGGTAACAGTAGGTAGGGCACCGATCAATATCCAACACGTACTTTAAATTTGCTTATGGATCAATATGATATCTTCATCCTGCGTCAAGTCTCTTTGGTTTAGTTATGTTAGGGTGATTGTGATTCAATTTTCAATATGTGCTTTCCATTTGCATGGATCATTTTTGTTAACATTCACATGCATCAAACAACAATTATTTACTTCTCATATGAAGCATTTATAAGATCAATAGTACCATATGGTAATGCATTCTTCAAAATCAAAAGCTAGTCAAATAATTGTAGTGAACTTGTTTCCTCTCCTTGCATTTTGCTCTAAAAGAATTTAACCATTGCCAGCTAAAAACTTTTGATTTGGGATTTTGCAGTCGCGAGTATGTAATATTGCACGAGAACTCAGTTTCTTGATTTGGCAACAGAAGGCAACTCAAATCCGAATACGTTCCTCTCAGTGAGCAGAAGGTGTCGGGACATCTTTCACAGAACAACTTATGATTGAGACGAGTCAGGAGACATTATCTTTCCATTTTGTTTCCATCACCGATTGGAAAGGCCTGTAGAAGTAAACCATGTTTGATAATTTATGTTATAACGATATCATGCGTCTATTTTGTACAAATTTTCCTGGAAATTATTACATAGTTTCCTCATTATTTTTGGGAATAACTCTTGTAGTCATCCAAATTTTTGCCCGCATATACTTTTTGTCGTCTTCCAATTCCCCTCACAGATGTTAGCATTGATATTCTGCTGAAGTGAGATCAACTTGTATTTTAATTTTCAACACTAAAAGTGGCTGCAATTGAAGGCAGAGAAGTTATTTCTTTCCAAAGAATTCCACTCTATAAGTTGAGCAATACTGATTGATGTTGCATACTGAATAGTTATAACCCTAAAAAAAAGAGAGAAACCCTGGACTAAAATTTTAATGGTCAAAAAATTAAATAAAATGTTCAGAATAGTGCAAAAAAAGAATATACATAAAAGCTTTTGATAATGATAACCGTACTAAAACAAAACGACACATTGTCATTGAAGTAACAAAGAGTCACCACATTTCCGCCAAAAGCCCAACCGCCACAAACGGTTTGAAAAAACCACAACCATTTGCTTCTTACATCGGTTCCCGTTTCATTTCGCCACCATAAAATCACAGCGACTGCTTGTTGCAACATTCTTGGATTCTCCCTATGGTTTCCAAGAAACACAGAGTAACGCCAATCTTCACCATGGCTGATAACATCGACAAGTTCACCAAGTTACCAGACGATTTAATCTGCTTAATCATATCCTCCTTACCCTTCAAAGAAGCAGCAAGAACCAGCGTTCTGTCAAACCGATGGCGCCACATTTGGCGCGCAACGAAAAAGATTGAGTTTCTTGAGAGTTTCTTTGTCAGAGCTGATGAAACTGAAGAGAACAAGGAGTTGCAGAGGAGGGAATTTGTTGATTTTGTACGTCAATGGATAGGAAACTATAATGCACACTTTGTTAACACATTCCGCCTTGTGTTTTCCAGGCCAGGAAATTTCCTTGCAGATATGCAGAACTGTATCACATTTTCCATCTCACAGAATGTGAAGGAACTGGCCCTTGATTTTCATCATCCCATGTGGCAAGAAGTTGATCTTGAAAATCATCCAGCCGTGTTTGATCTGCCAGTGCATGTTTATGGCCACGATGGTCTTGAATCACTGGAGTTGTTTTCCTGCAATTTTCTTGCCTCACAATTTAACAATTTCATTGCACTGAAGCAACTTTCTTTAGGCTGGATTGAATTAAGTATACATTCTATCAAGGAATTGTTGCGGCGCTGTCCCTTGCTGGAAAGTTTGAGTTTGAAGAAATGTTGGAAAATTGAGGAACTCGAGATCACTATGCCTAATTTAAGGCTTAAGAGATTGGTTATCGATAAATGTAACTTTATCCTAGATTGGTTTCAGATTGAAGCACCAAATTTAAATTTCTTCAAGTATTCTGGGACGCTGGGTCGTTTTCTTTTAGACCAACAGAATTTAATTGTTGAGGCAGAACTTGACTTCTCGCTAGAGACGGAATTTGATGAACTTGGTGACTCACTTTTTGAACTCTTAAGACAACTCGAAAATGTTAGAGTTTTGAATGTGTGCAGTTACTTGCTTCAGGTATCATTTTCTTGATTTCTTTTTCTCTCTTATATCTTCCTTTCTTTTCTCTTAAGCTTTGAACATTCAGATTTAATAGTTTGCTAATGATAATTTTTAGGTTATTCCTCATGGGGAGGAGCCATTGGGCATGACAATTCCTCTGAATGTAGACCATCTCATTCTGAACACAGTCATGCACTCAAATGAATATTTTGGAATCAACTTCATGCTCAATAGTTGCCCTTACCTGACAACTCTTACAATCAACATTGGTACCGGTAGAGTTCTTCCTGTAAGTATAAGATGTCTAATTAATCGGCTAAAATTGCTTTTAAGTTGCTTTTAGTAGTAGTGTGTACTTCTGGATTTCAATATGACATTCCGTTCCTTTTTCGGTTTGTCGACAGGATTACTCTCCTCCATTCCAATTTAACCCTCAGGAATGCTGGTGCAGTAACTTCGTAGTATTCGCATGCATCACTACAAGTCTTAAAGTGGTTAATGTGAAAGGTTTTAAGGGAAGTACGATTGAAGGATTGTTTATGAACTATCTGGTATACTTTGGAAACGTCATGGAAGAATTGAATCTCTATCTTTCGGATGAAGTTGATGAAAATGGTGGCAACAGAGAAGCATACCGAGTAAGAGCTCAATTGGTGCAACAGTTTAGAAGAGCCTCAAATGATTTGCGCGTATCAATCTATTAAAAGAGTGCACTCCATTTGATTGAGATGCCTGAACACAGTTTCAATGCACACAGTTTCAATAAGAAAGCAGTAGTTTTGATGCTCAATTTGGTTTTCCCTTTTTTTTTTCTTTTCTTTTCTTTTCTTTGTTAAGAAGAATATTGAAATGGTTACTTGCAGGTGCAGAATGAATGATTTCACTCTGTTGCACACAAGTCAAAATTACATATTTTAGTGCTATATATGGAAATATAATATGGATTGTTTGCTTTAAAGAATTGTAAATGCTTGAGTAATAAATTGCCATGCAAAGTGCAAACGCACATATAATATAAGATATTAAAGAATAGGTGCCATTGACGATACCAGCTTATTATAATGCAATTTATATGCATGAAGAATCAACTGAAAATTATAGAAATTTCCTGTGCCATTCATGCTCCCATGTGGCATCTGATTCTGGCATTCCGCTAAACACGTTACTGAACATCAACATTGGGTGGAGACCTTGTCAAAAAGAAACAATTGAAAGGAGGGTCACCTAGGTGGTGGGCTATGGAGTTCATTTTCTAGGAAAATATTGAACTTGTTAAAGTAAATAAAATTCAGAAATCGATAATCGGCTCTCCGATAGTCAAGTTTCTCTCTACTGTCCACGGCAAGTTAAAAAGCTTGGCCATAATGAACTTGAAAATTTTGTTGACATTTATGTTGTGTGTTGCACTTGAGAAGAAAAGGGTCGCTTTCATTGCTTTTGCATATGCTCTTGCCTGCAATAATAGCATACAATGTCACATTTTCATTATGTTAAACGGTACATAAGTGAAAACCAAACTCTTTCTCAATTCTGATATGAACGAAATTCGAACTTCAAATACCCACAAATGGCAGAAAACCAGATTCTATTCTTAGTGTAAACTTTAATGAACATGTGGCCCCTTGTCTTATAACTAAGGAAAAGAAAAAGATGTCAATGAACATGTGGCCCCTTATCTTATAACTAAGGAAAAGAAAAAGATGTCAAACTAAGGAAGAAAGACTCCAAGTCCTCCAAGCTTAACATACAAGCCAGACTATAATAATGAAAGTAATTTGTAGTCTTTTTCTTGCTTCCAGCACAAGGGATAGTCAGGTATTTCTATATGCAGTCTGATTAATGAATAAAATTCCGAAAATTTTCCCCTGAAATCCATCAAAAACATGATGCATATGAGAGGGATAATGAATTTACCTGAGTTACAATAGTCCATTGCAAATCTGGTGGGAGTTTCACAAAATCATCAAATTTGGTCCCTATTAATATGGGAATGGCTGTCTGCATGCATATAAATAAAGTAAAATATAAAGTATATATAGACGTAATTAATATGTATTTCTATACAACCTAACACAAATAAAAGCTCATTAATTTACAACAAAACAGGTACTTCCCCACATAATGAATTTTAGGTGCTCCACTCCATAAAAAGTGTTCTGGTGAATAGCATAATAATCTATCCTGATTTGACATCAATTCTCTTTAATGGTGGAGCCTGAATTTTGATCACATAAAATCTAATAATTATAAAGGAAAGGATTAATTCAAGCTTTTTTTTTTTTTCTCTCTTATGTGAACTAAGTGCTCTAATCTTAAAATGTCAATTATTGGCAAGTAATGCAAAATTAATTAGCTATTAATTATGTGAAAAATGAGGTTCTGTCTTTTTACCTGATTCCACTTTCTGGCTTCATTATACCACCCAACAACACTGCAAAATCAGTAGAAAAAAATAACAATTTACATTAACAAGATGATCATTTTGTCAAATTATTGACATAAGATATTTAATCATTTGATGATGATTAAACCTGTTAAGGGTACATCTGCTGGTAAGATCAAACATGATCAAAATTGCTACTGCATCTTTACAAGCAATTGGAACTTGATCGAATGACCTGCTGTCACCTGCACAAGCAATATTTTACTGCAAGAAAATGTAAAAATTACAGAATTTATGTCTTCAATCACCAGAAAATTAACAAGTGTAAACAAGATTTCTCAGCCAACCTCCAACATCCCAGATACTGAAAGCAATTCTGGCTCCCCGTACCATCAATGTTTTATTTATCAGATTCAATCCTGTCATCTGCGAACTTCTTTCCTGCTCATTCCCCACATACTTGATCTTCAAACAGACAAAGAAATTGCTATAAACTCAGCATATTTGTTGCAGAAATCATTCAAGCAATGGAAAAAAGAAAACAGTGATTGCTGCATAAACACTCACCACAAAGCTTGTCTTTCCAATTTGGCAGTCACCTAACAAAGTGATCTTCAAAGAAACCAAATCCGAATCAGTATCGTACCCACTACTAAAAGTCCTGGAAAGAGCTTCCGGGCCGGCTTCAACCACCTCCGGTGCCGGAGAAGAATCCGACAACCGGCGGGTGAGCTTCCGGTACCTAACAGAAGGCTTTCCAACAGAACAAACAAGAATTCTATCCCAAATGAATCGGAAAAACCTCCGAAAAATCGAGACTCTATCAAGTAAGCTCCACCTAATATTTACATGAACAACTTTCCGACAAAGCTGAGTCATGTTTTCAGTAGCTTCATGGACGATTTTCACCATTAAGAAGTTGTTCTGGTTCAGGCATAGTGTTTCCAAATTTCTTAATGGATATGTGTTCTTTCTGTAGTTTGCTCTTTTAACTAACCAAACAAGACCAGAACAATAAAGCCTATCCGATGGAAGGTGTCTGTGTCCTAACTCCTAACGGTTGACCGGTATTTTATTCATTAACGATACCGAAACAGTCCAAATTGTCGGCTTCTCGGGCTCTACGTTGTATGAGCATTTGGATCAATTTCGGAGTCCAAGGTTTCGATTTGGAGTACTGTGGTAGACTAGTAAGGGTTATTTTTTATTATTCTGATAAAAGGGCATTATAGGAAAGTCATTTGTTAAAGGGATAGAATTGTTAAAAAGATAAATGTTTGTCCACAGCAAACAGTGCACAGGCATCTTGTGAGGTGCTTTTGATTAAAAAAAAAATGATGGTGAAACTTTGTGGTGTGATATTCGTATGCTACATTACGGTGTGAGCTAATACTTGTCCTTATTATTTTTTTTGGCTATTTAATGTTTTTTAATAAATAGTGTATGGATGTATATTAACTAATAAAAATTACATAAAAGGACTCATAATTTCCAAAAGTAACCAATTATATGAAGGCAATTGACTAAGCAACCCTTATTTCATTATATGCAAAATGCAAAAAAATATTAAAAATTATAATAATATAATTTATTTATTATTGTTAAATTTGTAAATGTATTAATTCCTACCAATTAAATAAAATCAAAAACAAAGACAAAAAAAGAAATTAAAAAAATGAATTGGGGTGGCATGAAAAAGAACAAGAACAAAGTGTAATATTGTAATTGGTAGATCAAGATCAAGTGATTTCTAAATCCTTCGGAATAAAGCACCATCACAATGTCATGACCCATAATACAACCCTTTTATCTTTTTCAACAAATACAACAATAAACAAACAAATCAAAAGAAGCATTTGATAACTTTGCTTGTTGCCATTGAATCTTATTATCTTAACCTTCAATCAACCTACATTATTTTATTTTGTTTTTCTTTTTACTAAGAGATGTTATAATTAGATGCACTCACTCATACTTCATAGTGTTTGTTCAAATTCCCCAATGAAATGGGCTTCATTCTCCTTTTTTTTATTTTTATTGCTAGGGAAAGGCAGCATGCTATATGGAAAGCCTTCCATTTCCTTTTGCCAAGAAACTTATTTCTAATTGTATATACCCCTAATTAATATACATTGTTTTGTACTTTCTATGTTTCTTAAAAGTATAGTTTTGGTTTTGGATTTCAAAACTTATGGATAAGCACATAAAAAAGATCTACATATGGGTACCACAATCTTTGTTTAATATAAATTTGTACTTAAATTAAAATTATATTTATTAAGGACGAATAATAATAATAAATAAATACATCATGATCATCGAATCTAATAATAGTCACACATCGTGATTTAATAATAAAAAATTTATTATTAGTTATAAAATTGGAGATGGGAGGGGTGTCATTGTTCAAAAAAAAAAAACAAGAATGTTGAAATATTAACTACTAAACATTTGGTGGGAGAGGAGCAAGCCACCAAGGGTGGACACGTACACTCAAACCACCTAAAATTTTTTTGTAAATACTATATACTATTATTGTTAGTTATGTATGTGGGTGAAGTGGAGTTGGGTATGATATGAGAAAGGCAATACCAAACTTGTTATTATTAAATAATCTACAATAGTTAATTAACTTTAATAAGTGAATCTTATCAACTTATGTAAGTTGATATGTAATAATCATAATGTTCAAAAGCTTAGGAATTGTGTAATTGATTGAATGATGGATGGGTCCTCTTTGAGAAAAAGTTACTAGGAAAGAGTTTGCCAAATTTCAAAATCATTCACATGGTTAAGAAATTATACTTGATAGAGCTTATCTATTATT
>JAXCLQ010000005.1:15319135-15331067 GCA_035584115.1 Cedrela odorata | reverse complement strand
GTTCGCCGTAATCACGCCCGTCCTCACGGTTGTCGGCGCCATTGCCACCTTCCGTAGTTTCTCATTTGATTATAAAAGGCAAGACGCGCGCTTTTAGTCAGTTGTTGATCCACGCAGCTGCTGTCTCCTTGACCCGGATACTGCCAAGCCTGGATCCGGCCCAGGGCTAGCCACTGCCCAAGAGTGTGACACTAAAACGAAGTTTGTGAAAAAGAAGGCGTGAACTAGAGTTGAGTGCTGTCGAGGTTTTGAGATTAAAGGGTTAGCTCTGTTTCTGGCATTCTTTGTATTCTAACAATTTCCTTGTAAATTAAAGGGGTAATTATCAATTGTCAAGTTTGATGTGTTAATGTGATAAATTTAGATGGTTTCATTTTGTTAATGTTAGATAAGCTCGACATAGAGCAGGTTGTCGTGTCTGCTAGTTGAAAGTCTAAAGAAGCAATATATGGATTCACAAATTGAAAAACTTGAAGAGAAACTCAAGTCTCTCTTAGGGCAGCTTCAAGCAGAGTGTGGCATCTTTGAAAGACTTGTTTATGAGAACAAGAACCAGCATCGAAGATCTTCTTATTTTCAATATCTATTCAAGGTTAGTTCTTACTTCTGCTTTCTGGGTTGTGTTGAATATCTATGAAAATTGAGAAACTGAGACATTTTTTTTGTGGGATTAATTTTCTGTTTGGCTGCTGGAAACCGAGGAAAAGTAACGATAGTGATATGAAAATATTTTATTGTTATATATATATATATATATATATATATTTTGCCATTTTAATTAGTAAAAAAATACAAGCCATGATTGATAAAGCAACTTTAATAGGGTATCTTAGTGGTGGGTTTTTGTTGGGTAGCTTACATTATTGAACTGTGAAAAAACGAAATTTGATTTTCTCAGCTGCAAACAGTAAATAAGCTTACATATGGATGTACCATTGCTGGACTGTGTTGCTTATAGCAGTTCGTATGTCAGGTGAGGAGGGATTTGAGACTTTTGCAGTCAGCTAAGTTGGAAGAGTTATTGGGTTACAATTGGATCTGAAATACACATTGCTAAGAAAATAGAAAAAAAAGTGGATAATGCAATTATGGGTGTTTTCGGCATTGTATTTGGATTCAAGGAAAAGGTTATACATTTTTCTCACATGTATATGATGTTAAGCTGCTTGCTTAATTTATTAATCTGTCTCAGTTTGAAGAGGAGAAAATGTGATGGTGGAAAACATAATTTTATGGAGCGAATTTTAGGAGCAGCACGCTTACTGTCACAGGTGTTGTTTCCCCTTCCTCCTTTTTTTTTAAAAAACATTTTTAATTCTTCTCATTAAACATATTATTTTAATACAAGATACTGTCATCCTTGTATGCCTCGGGTTTTCAAAAGCCAGGCACACACATTATTAATGCATCTTTCCTTTTATTGTAGTGTAATGTAATCACATATGCTTTGTTTTTGTAGCAGATGGTTGAGCCAATGTTGAAGGCAGCCACACATCCGATATTTCTAACTTTTGACTATATTTTATTGTTCAAAATAATTACAAAAAAGGTAAGTTAGAACTTGATGTTTTTGTTGCCTATATCCATCTCAACTCTAAGCATGTCCTACCTTAATCATGTTTCAAGCACTGGTTCATCTGTTTAGTACATCTGTCCATTAGTCATTGTTCCTGGCTCTGTTGCATTCTCATAGTTTCACTTCAAGATTTTGTTATTGTTGTACCCTGTTTAGTTTGTTGTCATTCTAGTTGAAATAAATTTATGATAGGGCTTTGTGCTCTGGGCTAATCTACCACATTTTAGTCCTTTTTTTTCCTTAAGGATATGAAAAATAGAAAATGGCAAGTTTCCTCTACAACTTTACTTTTGGGGGTTCGTAATTGTTTAGATGCTCTCTCTTTTGTCTCAATTGGCAAATATGCAGAAAGGCTGCCTATGCCCATGGGTTCATTATCCACATACGTATGTTAGTTTGATCCTGGGTCTATAAATCAAAGAAATAATATTAAATAAATCAAAGAAATAACTTAATATTTTGATTCAATCCTTAACTACTTTTCAGTGAGGTATCTACTTTGCTTGCTCGTTCATTTTTTATGGGATTTTCTCTAACAATTTTGGCTCTGCTTGCACGGCTTCGTGTTTTGGTTCAACAAGTAAGTTCCAGTTCATTTTCTAAAACTTGGTTACATTCAAATTTGTGTAGATAGCAAGGGAACTTGAGTTTATTTTAGCAAGTGAGACGTTACATGAAAAGGAACTGATGTGGTTTTGGCATGGATATGGAAAGTGCATTAATATTGCATTTAGAGAATGAAACCAGGTAAAACTATGGATAAAGGCATGGGATTCATTTGAGAGAAAGATGCGAGACTATCCTTGACCTTGTGATGTAATACATTGATATGACATTTATAAGCTTGCTCTTTCCTAAAACATTGTTGCATTTTTTTTCTTTTTTTGTCCTGCAGATATTACTGGATCTTGTGTCATTATTCAACTCAGTCTCTTCTCTCTCCCAAAAGAAGCACTCTGTAAAAATAAATCAGGAAGGAATTGAGGTTAGTCTGGATCTCTTAAAATTTGCAGATCCTTTATTTCTAAAGCTCTCCACTGATGCCCTTGAGCTCATATGTTGGTCTTACCCTTTTTTCCTTAACATTGACGCTGATATATTGAGAGTTTTATCCAGTAAACGAGGAATACATCACCCTAGAATGTGTTTGAAATACAGATAATTTTGTATTACTTGAGACGTCTCACAAGAGTGAAAAGAAAAGTCAAGAAGGGAATGGCGATTTTCCTATAGGAGATTCTGCTGTACGGTACCAGAGTATTGAGTCTTTTTTTGAGGGTAAGAATGTTCTTCTCTTTCTGTGTTCATGCTCTGATTTTTATATCCTTATGACTGGTTCCCTGCTGAAAATACTGCCAGAGAAGGTCCAACTAACATCAACGAGGATAAGACCAATTTGTTAGCAGGCCCCTTCCATTCAGAGTGATGATGTGAATCAGGTTGTCAGTAGTATGAAAGTAGCAGAAATTTCAGGCACACCAGGAGCCCCTGACCAAATGTTCAACCCAGAAGGTGGCTTGCTTGCAGCCTCGAGCTCTTCACCGAGCTCAAATATTTTGGGAGCCAAGTGTGGCACAAAGAAAGTGGCATTTGTCTTAGTTAAAAGACCTGCACCTGCACCAGCAACATCAAATTCATCGGATCTTCATATTAAAGAACTTGAAAAGAAAAGTGGTGGTGAGGAAGATAAATTTTACAATTTGATCAGTGGTGGAAACCTCAAAGATAGTGTCTTCTGATTATGGAGCCGTTCTTTCAACTGAAAAGATGCCTTTTGTACCATTTTCTTTCACCCTTTTAGTTCTTTATTTCCAATCACACAACTGAGAGTCACAGAGGAGGAACTACATCCAGCTGTACATATGCCATTAAACAGTGACATCTGATGAATGAAGAAATTGTATCTTTCTTTTACCAAAATTATTTGGTAGCCAATTTATGGTTGAATTGACCTTTCCAAAACTTGAGTCTAATAGATTAATTGGAAGTATTGTCTCATAGAATATCAAGTGGTTTTATTAAAGATATTTTAAGAGTTGTCTGTCTACTACTCGTGACTTTAAAAAACGTATGGTTGTGAAGATATATAATATATATATATTATTAATATTTCAAAATTAGCTTATTGTATTTGTATTGTATTATTCTAAATATCAAAGGTGGATAAAAGTTTAATGAGGGTTTCTGCGGTCAGTTAATCTAGCTCATAAAATAAAAATAAAATATAGAAACCGAAAATTCGGGAAGAAGTGGGACGCGACGTTAGTAAACTGAACTGCTGGTTCACTTAACATTGTGTCACTGTAACTGCTGTCGTTGAGAGATCAGAGAAGGAGCTCTACGAAAAGAGAAAGGAGTAGAAATGGTAAATGTTATACATCAATTATCACCACCTCTCCAATACTGCGCTGCTTCTCCTCCGACTTCTATCCCCAGGTTATCAGCTAAACATAACTCCACCTCTCATCTCGTTATTTACTACTTTTTTTTTTTTTAATATTTAAACAATTCGTTTGCTATTTTTTCACGAAGTTTTGGGCTTTCATTGAGCTTATCTGATGTTTGTCTGGTGGGTGAGAAATCGTGGAAAAAGGAATTAATAGTTTCGTTGAATGTTTCTAGATTTTTGTCTTATTCCTATGTCTATGATGGCTCTTTGTGGAACTTGATTATGAAAATAATGGCTAAGTGTTAAGGTTTTAGCTTCTTGATTGGGATTGGTTTGATGGGTAAGAGTTGCTTTGGAAGTCTTTGAGTGCATGAAAAATGCATCTGGGTATCGATGGTCGCTGAATGTGCCAAATATAGAAGGTTGTGCTTGATTTTTATCGGCTTAATTCCTAAATTTCACTCTTGTTTAGATGTTTCTTATTAAGGGAAGGATGACTATCATTGTGCATACATTATATAATTAAGACAACAAGGTCTACGATTTAAAGGTTGCAAGTTTCAGCATGAAATTAATGACTTGGCAACTAGGAGGGGTTGGTGGCAACGACTTGAGCACAATGAACTTTAAATGTACCTTTTTGAGTCTCTTAAATTGTTCACCTCACTCAACGTTGAATCCTTTCTAAGTGCATTGGTCTTCAATATCTTAGTAATCCCCTCTGAGAATGAACAACTCAGTGATCATGTTCAGCCCCATGTGTAGTTCTTAGAAGTGAATGATCTTCACTGCTTCACTGAAAAAGTCAGAATTTATTTGCTGCCTGGTTTGCATTTTTAGCTTTCATTGTCTACAGAAGATTTACGCTTTTGTAATCTCTTAAATGTAATTTCTATTAAATTGTTTTGTTGTTCTGCCTGTATAGGGGGAGTCCTGGGAAAATGATGTTTAAATGCTCCTTTGACAACCCTGTCTTGATTAAGGCTGTGACAAGACAAGCGAGGCACGTATTATCTGGGCTTGCTGCCTCCTTAATAATTCTTTCTCAAACAAAACAGGTTAGTTGATTTTACTAATAGAACCCCAGGCTGTTAACAATGAATTTTCCTTCATAATACAAGTTTTTTACTTGAAATAAGATCCACATCACCCTGCTGAATGAATTAGGCACTTTCTAATCAACTTCGTTACTTTATGCACAGAGCATGGACAAGATATAGTGCTAATCATCAATGTGCGTTGCCTTATGATATTCTATTCCATTATTCAACCATTCATCGGCACCCTAATCATTAGATAACAAAGATAACTCAGATATCTATAATTTCTAGTTAGGTTGATTCCAAAGGATTGTGTATTGGATTCATGTTGAGTTCCTCTTGACTTGCTGAAGCCTGTTAATGCAATAATACCACTATGAAATACACTTAATTTTATTTGATGAGTGTTGGAGGCTTCTAAGAATTATCCTTATTTTCCTTGGAAGGTTGGTGCAGCAGATTTACTGCATCCTTACAATATATGCCAGCTTGCAAGTGCTGCAGATAATACACCAACTCTTCCAATTGATCAGGGATCTGATGGGCCAAATGGAAAGCTAATGATGATGAGAGGAATGACAACTAAGGATTTTGACCCTGTCAGGTATTCTGGAAGGTGGTTTGAAGTAGCTTCACTCAAACGTGGATTTGCTGGGCAAGGTCAAGAAGATTGTCACTGCACGCAGGTAAATGCTACGGGTAGGTATTGTTTTCACTTGTAATGAAGACAATGTAATCGTTTTCCGGGTAACTAGTTCGCTAGAAGAAAGGGACCTGATTTCTTCCTCCCATATCACATTTTATGTTAGTCTGAACTCTTTGACCGTCTGAATTTCTTATTTATGAAACTTTATGGTGCCTATATGTGACCCTTAAGCTTTTTTACCTGTCCATAAGATATGTAAGTTAAACCTGTAGCAGTCCATGTGGTAAGCATATGAATCGTGCTGTACATACAGATTTGAGTTGATGCGCCATAAATTGTGGAGGATGCATAGAAGTGGTTCAGTCATGGATGCAAACTGGTGTTTGTGTATCATGTTTTTATTTGATTTAAGGTTCTTTTTAACCTTATCCACTCAAACATCTGAATACTGACAGATTTTAATATATAAATATGCAGGGTGTCTATACATTTGATATGGAGACACCTTCCATCGAGGTTGATACCTTCTGCGTTCATGGGGGCCCTGATGGATACATTACTGGAATAAGGGGAAAGGTTCAATGCCTTTCCGAGGATGAATTGCAGAAGAATGCAACTGATCTAGAAAAGCAAGAGATGATTAAAAAGAAGTGTTACCTTCGTTTTCCTACATTGCCTTTTATTCCAAAGGAGCCCTATGATGTGATTGCTACCGACTATGACAACTTTGCTCTTGTTTCGGGAGCAAAAGACAAGAGTTTTATTCAGGTAATTAGACATTTGAGGAAGACAATGCCATAGCATTCACTTCTTTCAAACTTGTCCAAACCTAATATTCTAGTTCTCAGGGACTTGCATGTTAGAAATGCTGTAACTCTCAATCATAGTAGATGACTTCTTGAACAGTTTACATTAGCATTACCGAACCAGGTCCTTCAATAATTTTAAATTACCATCATTTATTTCTAATTTAATCATTCAAATTATGCTATATAACATTAGCATTTCAGATTTCGAATATTAAACTTTATTTTTTTGGCATCAATATTTCAGATATATTCAAGGACACCTAATCCTGGACCTGAATTCATAGAGAAGTACAAAACCTACTTAGGGAATTTCGGATATGATCCAAGCAAAATCAAGGACACTCCACAGGACTGTGAAGTGATGTCTAATAGCCAGTTAGCTGCAATGATGTCGAGGCCCGGAATGCAACAGGCTCTAACAAACCAATTCCCTGACCTAGAACTGAGGGCTTCTGTCGAATTTAACCCCCTTACAAGTGTATTTGACACTTTGAAAAAGCTTGTTCAGCTCTATTTTAAGCAATAATTGAACTTATAATCTTCTTGCTTCATGTGTCTTTGATAAGCCAATGTATAAAACTACATAATCATATATCTCCATTCTTGTCAAATAAAAGAAGTCTTCACCTTTAAGAATAATTCTCCTATTTGTTTACATTGCGATCACCTCCAAGTTACAATAACTATCTAGTCTCAGTTTAACAAGTTCAATGGGGCGTGGACTTATGCAAATTTTGGATTATTATTATTAAATCTGCTGTAGTGCCTCTCTCATGTTCCCCATGATTATTGAATATTGTGTTATAATGTATGAATTTGTTTGGGTGATTCAAATCCTTGGCAATGCAAACCCATTACTCCAGCAGATCACCAAACTCATTTTTTCAATTACACAAGTTACCTACCATAAGATAGATTTGGCATGATTTAACCATACCTGAAAATGATGTTAACATGACTGCATATAATAAATATGTCTTTGGATTGAATGCTCAAATAACTTGAATATTGAGTTGCACACTACTCATCGAACAATTCCACTTGTACTTTAGTCAAGATACTGGCTACTCTATATCTTAGAGAATGCTAAAATATTTGAAAGTAATATTAAAGTTACCCCGGAAGATATTATCTTGAACAGGGTGTTTTTCATCTATTTTCTTGCATTACCATTTTGTAGATATATAACGAACAATGATGTTATGCTAGAATAATATCAACACTTAGTTATTGTGACATTTGTATTAAGCAGCCTCATGGGTGAACGAATCAAAAAAATCAACAATTTAGAAGCAAATATATCCTACAATACTTTCACAATTTTCTTAACAACAAATACAAATCCTCCATGAAATTTGTTGTCCTCATCCAAAAATGAATATTCATTTTCCAGGTAAACATATAATAATTATCTGATGTCAATCTAAATAGTGCTATTTAGATTGACAAGTAATTGCCATAAAAATGGATGCAAATAACCTGATGAACTTACCAACAATGTTACCAGTCAAACTCTCATATTACATCAAAGGACGCAAGATATCTAAAAATCAAAACTAAAATCATAATGTTTAGAATGAATAATTCAGATCATGCCTTCTGAACCGAAAAACTAAGGATGAAGTCCTTAATTTCTTCAGTGGCAGCTCTATCAAGTGCAGTCCTTCCATCTGCATCCTTGACAGTGTAATTAGCTCCAGCTCTCAATAGTTCTTCAATTTTTGGCTTGTCGCCTTCTGAAGCAGCCAGCATCAGCAAGATGTCAACTGGGGGGATGTTTTGGCTCAGAAGAGCCTCCATCTTTTCATATGTACCCTCAACAGCAAGCATCCCCATGTAGTTGAAGTACTGAAGGCCCAAATAGTTTCTTCAGCAGTGAAAACCTTTCTATGCCTCTTATGGCCACAATTCATCAAGTATTTTCTTTACTTCCAACAAAGCAGCAGTTTAATACTTCTCTATTCAGGCAATGGTTTTTTGGAACAATTCAATTATAATGAGTTAAAATATTTTAACCAAGCATAAGTAGGCAAGTTTATAACCATTATCTACATTTCTGGCAGCAGCTACATCTTGCATGTCTTCAGTAGGTGATAATTGTCTTAAAACATCCTAATTCCTAATTTCTGATCTCCGTTAGAAAACATAAACTTCATATTTCAGATACCACAGATCCTTGTAATCAATAAATATAGAGTCCCATAAATATAATTACCCCAAAGTTCACAATTTCAAAATCATGCATCTGAAAAACATTTAAAGGAAAAAGATTCCCAAAACACAGAAATTTAATTTACATTAAAACGCCCTCGACCAAGAAGAGAAAAAAATGAACCCATCAATGCTATCTGAACACACATAATAAAAATTTATGCAAAGAGAGAGAGAGAGGAAGAACCTTCTCAACGTCGTCTGTACCAAAGTCATCCCTTGTCTGGCTACCATAAATGCCAGCATTTTCAGCATCAACGCCATTTTTACCAAACTTGAACCAGCACTTCGTTTTAGACCCATTGGAGGGTCCAATTTTGAAGGTTCTAAAACATTGGAGACTGTTTTTAGTACCCAGAAATTGAGAACAGAATGTTAGTGAAGAAGATGAAGAATTTGGATGTTTTGAGATAAAGTTTAGGAAGGTTGTAGTGCATGGGATTGAAGCCATAGCAGAAGATTTTTATCTGTAGAACTTGAGAGCTTATGAAACTAGTTTATCACTTCAGTAGCAGTCTACACTCACGTGCGTAATCGCTGTGTAAGAGGAAGTAACAATATGTTGTGTTTGTATTCACAAATGTTATTCAGAAGCGTGTTCTGGACCGTTGATCTGTTGGCAATTTGGTAATTCGCAGATCAGGGATAGTGGGCTGTACTAAACATCTGGCCACCACTTTTATTTGTGGTCCAGGCCCAACTTTATTTCTCCAACACATGGACTTTTTCAACTCGACCTTGATCCATTAAGAAATGGGAATGAAGCTCAATCACATACAAACATCTACGGATACACGAATGAAGTTCATATCTATTCTGACGATGTTTCACCTATATTTTCTGTTTTCAATATTGGTGGGCCATTGAACAAATTTAAACAGTCATCATTCACATACTGTTGCAATAGAAGGGGCAGAGTGCTTTAATGACTGAGAGGTGGTTCTTTATTTTCATTTACTCTTGCCTTACCAATTAAGTGCAGTAAGAACCAAGAAAATGAGTATCTTCACATTGTCCATGGGTTATGCACAATGCATTTGGATCTTGTGTTTTCCATATCACTGTCCCTGAAAGTAAAATCATTCACAAACTGTCCCCATCGCTGAAAAGCGATGAAGTTGCTTCACCAAACCTTACCCCTCCTTTCCCTTACCATTGAAGACAAAAAGGAAAACAATACCTTACTGAAAAAAGGCTATGAATGGGTCCATCCGTCTTTTCAACTCTTGTATTTCATTTGACATTGGTCGGTATTTTGATGGGAAGTTAGGTTCAAAAGTACATAAGAAAGCCTGTCACACAACCAATTCACATATTTCAGTAATTGACAAATCAATTTCTGATTAAGCATGGACATATTACAGCTTAATTTAATTGTGCACGAAACAAGTAAATGGGCAAATGTCGTTGTGTAATGAAAGAGGCACTGCTCTTGTTAGGAATTTAAGTGTTTGTAACTGCAGGCACATGAATACAATGACTATGTGTCAAATCTCCAACCAGCTCTGGATAAAGAACATGAGGTAAAGAATTCATGTGAAACTCTAGGTATAATAAGACCACTCACAAGTGTCCCAAACTGAAAGCAACTTCCCCACCAAGACAAGACCCGAAACCTCCACTCTTCATCCACAATCTTCCTTCACTAAAACCAAACAGAACATGTATAAATCCAGCAACATTGCCACTGAAATTCCAGAAAAAATGGTTGCACACGCTCCTGTAGAAATAGGAACCAGAGGGACCGTCGGATCCCTCATATTGAAAGAAATTGAGTACTTTAGCCGGCTTGAATTAAGCTGCCAAGGTGGCTCACAAAAGCCTCAGGCTCATGTTACAGACATGGCTTCGTCTAGTAGTCACTCTACACCAGCTACTACATCAGGGATAACAACTCAAAAGAAGAAAAAGAGAAGAGGCAGCAGGCTACCAAGTATCTGTTCTATGGTGGAAGTCTCAGATAAGAGTCGGCCAATTGGGATTTCAGGATTTAATTACAGGAACCTGAAATCTGACGTGAAGAAGTTGCAGGCTTAGATAATACTTTCAGATAGTTTTGAGAATCCAAGCTTCTTGAGTTTATTTGTTATAGGGTTAGCCCATGCTCTATCTGGGTGCCCACATTTTATGTCCACGATTTCAACAATGTAAGGTCCTTTCTTGTCAGTTTTCCGCTTGTTAGGAGTCCTATCCAGTACAACATTATCGGAGCCAAGCATTGGGATTCGATTAGTACTTTTGTCGTAGATTTTTGTTTTCCGAGCAATTTCTGGGCTTCGGCGATTAATGTAGTTGCTGCTGCTGCTTGTACTAGCTTCATTTAATGATTTTGTTGGTTGTAATCTTTTAGCACTAGTAGCACCATAGGCAACTGCAACAGGAGGTGTCCGAGGTGTCGGGGGTGAAGATTTAACAGATTCCAGTTCCCTAGTCATCAGGGAATTGATCGTTCCAGTTGTGCCAACTCTGATGGATCCTCCACCGCCCTGGATAGCTTCTAGTGTCTGAACCATGTTTCTCTATTGTTTTTTATCAGAGATCTGAGAATATCTCCTCTAATGATGAAGTTCTTAGCCCTCAAAGCTTGCTTGGAGAAATATTGCAGTCAAAGGAGTTCAAGAGCCTGTTAAGCAATAATACAGCCCAATGTATATAGATGTGAGTTATATTTTCTGGTTAAAAAGTAGCTCATATTCTTCAGACTCAAGTTAATTTTCCTAACAAATTATATAGTCAGACTAGTAAATACAAAGCTACATACGCAAGGGAGAAAATGCAGAAAATTCCAAGTTGATGTCAATTTATTTTTTCCCTTTAGGCATAGACTCCAAATAACACAGCTTACATATCCAACAATAAAGCGCAGGTCCAGTATTAAGGTAAAAAAAAAAAAAAAAGAACAATCAATTACCCTTAATAATAAGAAAATCCAGGAAAATGGAACTCAAAACACTACATCTGTTGACAAGAAGCAGGTCGGTCACTGAATTACGAATGGAGAACTGACAAATCCACAACAGTGAATCTTTCAAGACTGATAAGAAATAAAAAAAATTGGAAGAAAATTTGTAAAATCCTCAAGAAGCAAAGAAGTGCATCCTAGAATTAGCAACTGATCAATAACAGCAGCAATTAAATGAATTCCAGCAAACACTGGTTTGTTTCACAGCAACTTGACCAGAAATGGTTAAGAAAACTTGATTTGTAAAATTTCTTGAAGGTTTCCTCGCCCTTGAAATCAAGATTGTAAACTGGGAATGT
>JAXCLQ010000005.1:15282774-15319035 GCA_035584115.1 Cedrela odorata | reverse complement strand
TGGTTAAGAAAACTTGATTTGTAAAATTTCTTGAAGGTTTCCTCGCCCTTGAAATCAAGATTGTAAACTGGGAATGTGAGTAAATATTTCATCTCAACGAAACATCCAAACTTTGCATAAAATCCTGCTTTCAATTTGTTCTTTAGACATAAATAAAGAGGATAAACACATTTCTAACTCACAAGAAAAAAAATTACCTTGGTGCAAAACTGAAGCTATAAATTGAGGAAAAATCAATCATATAAAGCAAGATATCAACTGGCGCAAAATCCTCAAAGCCACCAACAACCTACATTTCTTAAACCTAAAAAACTGCATTTTTTTACAGCTTTCAACAACCCAAATCTCGTTATATACCACAAATCACCAAAAACAACATAAACCAACAAAAAAATACACCGCAGATCATAAATATTTATATTTAAAAGCATACCCACCAAGCAAAGCAAGTAAGCAAACCAGCAATCAAGGCCAGTCTAATTAAAACTAGAGCAACTCAGCAGTTCTGATGAAGAGGCCAGACAGCGGAAAATGAAACCTACCCACAATCTTATTTCACTGATATAACTGAGATCTCGTACAATTTTTGTAGTAACGAAAGACTAATATCCCCACAAGTGGTATTATGTCAACTTCAAGAACATATCTTATCTTTTTAGCTTTTTTTACAAAGCTTGTCCGCCTGTTAGTTTCTTTATATACAGTGTCAGACCAGTCAATGAACACCAATTATATTGTCGTGAACGTGAATAAGATTGTCTCCTCCTGTTTTTAACGCCGACCATTTTCACTTGGCTTTCATTTACCATAGACAATACACATCAAATAATTATGAAATCGTGCTGAAGGAATGCGTGGTGGACTGGAGTGTGGCCTTGTCTTAATGATAGTTTCTCCATAGCTACATGAAAAAGTTAATTAATAATGAAATAGTTAGCAAATACAATTGATCTTGGTGGACCGTTGTTTGTTTGGTTTAAGCAGTTGGATTGAGAAAAGTCCGTATCGAAAAAGGCTGGGCCGTGTTGGGTTCAACATGGTGGATTAGAACATTTTCTAAGTATACTCCATAATTTTTCTAACTACACTCGTCAATGCATCTAAGATTCTCAATGATTATATTAAAAAAAAATCTTGAAATATAAAAATTTAATTAATAAAGAAATGATTAAAAACATAATAACGTGGAGTCCATTTCCACTTGAGAAGACTCAAATCATTGAAACCAAAGTAAACAAGAAGGCAACAACAACCTTTATAAATGACAAATGCATTGGGTAGTAAGTAACGATTACTAAATAATTTTCAATTGCTTATAATTTTATTACTTCTTTATCAATATTCTAATTTCAATACCCTTATACATAGTAATTGGTTTGATTTGGTTTTGTTCCATAACATACAAATTAAATCATAAAATCAATAGTCACGATCACTTTGAGATTCTTAAAAATAATACAAAACATTTAGGGCTTGTTTGGTATTATTTTTTGTTATTGTTTTTATTTTTATTTTATAAATTTTAATATAAAACATATATTTTTTTATTATTTTGTTAAAATTAAATTTATAAAATAGAAAATACAAATTATACATTTATAATCTAGAATCATAAAACGATTTAAAATTATTTTATCTATTTTACAAAATAAATTACAAAATATATTATAAAATACTCCTCTTACCTAAATCAAATTTTCTCATTTTTATAATATAATTTTTTAGAATATAATACTAAACACTAAACGTATTTTTATATCCGAAATATAATAATTAAAAATATTATTTTTTATTTTATAAAACTACCAATTTAAAAATAATACCGAATAAACTATAATAATTAAATTTCTTTGATGTAAAAATCATTAGAATTTGGGAGATTTGAGATTACATGTACAATATGAATAGCATTAAACGTTTCAATTGTCTTATCCAAAATCCCTAATTGATCAATTACCAAATTCACATCACGTGATTGTCAATTTATATAGATAAAAATAAAAACAAAAATTTGAAAAATACAGATCTATGCTATCTGGTTTTCAAAAAGGCTACAACTTTTTGCTTGGCTTACGCTCACTTTGGGAGTAACAACAGTAACAGATCCCAATTTCCTTACCATTTGATTTGATGCGTTTTGCTATTTGCTATTTGCAATTACCCGCGTTCAACGCCAGCTCGAAACCTTAGTTTTCACTCCATCTCTTCCTGCAACAGCACCATTGTGTTTCTATTTACATTTTTCAACTCTCTGCTTCTGTTTTTATGTAAAGTTTGATTCTTTCTCTGTGTAAAAACATTGTGCATCTCTAACTCTTTTCGTCTCTCCAAGTTTTAAGCTCTTGAATCGAGAAAACCCATTTCTGTCTCTTTGTTTGAGCTATATCCACAATGTGTACGGCCCCATTTCTGTAAAAACCGATTTTGTTCTTTCTTTCTCGTTCAAACAAGGGAAAATGAGTTCACAAGCAACCAAATCGACGAAACCTACGAAACCCACAAGCCAAAACCAGCAAAATGCATCAGCAAATGCTTCAAGATCGTCTTCTCTGTCTTCACACTTGGCCATGGTTGAACTGAAGCAAAAAATCCTCACATCTCTCTCGAAATTAGCCGATCGTGACACCTACCAAATCGCCATTGAAGATCTTGAGAGGACTATTCAAACTCTTTCTCAAGACTCTCTTCCTATGCTATTGAACTGCCTCTACGAATCCTCTAATGACCCAAAACCGGCTGTGAAGAAAGAGTCTGTGAGGCTTCTTGGAGTTGTTTGTCAGCTTCACAGTGACTTAACATCCACACATGTTACTAAAATTATTTCCCACATTGTTAAAAGATTGAAAGACAGTGATTCTGGTGTTAAGGAGGCATGTCGTGATGCGATTGGATCGTTATCTAAGCTGTACTTGAACGGGAAGGAGGAAAATAATGGGACTGTTGTTGGGTTGTTTGTGAGGCCTTTGTTTGAGGCAATGATGGAGCAGAATAAAGGAGTGCAATCTGGTGCGGCAATGTGTATGGCGAAGATGGTGGAATGTGCCTCGGACCCGCCTGTTGTGGCGTTTCAGAAGCTGTGTCCCAGGATTTGTAAATTTTTGAACAATCAGAATTTCATTGCCAAGGCTTCGCTTTTGCCTGTTGTGGGGAGTTTGTCTCAGGTTTGCGTGTAGTTAGTTTTGTCAATCTTGATCGGTTTGTTGTGGCAATTTTCTTGATAATTGTGCATTTTAGATGGCTTATATGTAATGAGAGAATGAACTAACAAGTAAAACTTTATATGGTTTAAGATTTCGCAAGAAAGGAGAAAAATCAGGGACTGTAACTACGTACTACTTGCTGCAGGTGGGGGCAATTGCACCTCAGAGCTTGGAACCATTGATACAAAGTATTCATGAGTGTCTCGGGAGTCCAGATTGGGCAACACGTAAGGCAGCGGCTGATGCTTTAAGCGCCTTAGCATTGCATTCAAGCAACTTGGTTACAGATGGTGCTGCTTCTACGCTGGCAATTCTTGAGGCATGCCGATTTGACAAGGTAGCTTTTCAGAGTTAGTTTCCATGGCATGATCATCCTTGTTTTGTATTTTATTTTTATAAATCTAACTTTAGAGTCTAGATCCCTAGGTTATGAAATTTCAATGTATTAATTAAAGTTTGTTCTTTTTAGTTGTGTTATTTTGGACATACTTGTGCTTGTCACTAGTCAATATCTGAGGCAGTATCAGAAAGGAATTACGTCTAAGAGAATGTGAACTGCTGTTGGTTGGATCGTTTGGTAGGAAATATAAATAGTCCCATTGATCGTGCATAGACCTCTCAAGAAAATGTCCTAGTTAGAAAATGATATATTTCCAAGACCAGAGAATTTAATAAACTACTTTAGGCTTGGTCTGAAATAACATAAAAAATGAACTGGGAAGGTAGGACACTTAGACTGGTTTGCTACTCTCACTGGTGTAGAAACTGTCACTAACACTTACATATCATGCTTCTTACAGCTGTTCCAAAAATTGATACAACATTTGTGAGAGTTCGTCATAAAGAACTTAGAAAATAGGTTTATGTTAGGTAGGTGGTGGTCTTGGGGACCTATTGATCATCTTCAATGGATTATCTATTAATGGGTTTGCAGATAAAACCTGTCAGAGATAGTTTGAATGAGGCATTGCAAGTATGGAAGAAGATTGCTGGAAAAGGAGATGCTGGTTCAGATGACCAGAAAGCTTCTCATGGTAAGATTTTTGAGGTATTTCCTTTCAGAAATGACTCTTCAACATCTAATCTTTGTTTCTCACACTGATTCCTTTTTAGTTAATGTTACAGATGGCAACTCTTCTGAACTGGCTGAGGCCCTGAAGAATACGAATCCTAGTGACAACAGATCAGAGCCATTAGCCAAGGATCCATCTAATAGCTCTTCCTCTACTTTAGAATCTCTTTCAAAAGCAAAAGGTGGAGGCATTTCAGATAAGGCAGTTGTGATTTTGAAGAAGAAAGCACCTGCCTTAACTGACAAAGAGCTAAACCCAGAATTTTTCCAGAAGCTGGAGAGAAGG
Source organism: Cedrela odorata (assembly GCA_035584115.1). Lineage (NCBI taxonomy): Eukaryota > Viridiplantae > Streptophyta > Magnoliopsida > Sapindales > Meliaceae > Cedrela > Cedrela odorata. The sequence goes on along the minus strand of JAXCLQ010000005.1, from coordinate 15,314,477 downwards.
GTTTCTGGTGATTTGCCAGTTGAAGTAGTTGTTCCTCGTAGATGTCTCAACTCTTCAAACTTGAACAATGAGGAATTAGAAACAAATGACTTGGACTCAAGAGGAAGGTCATATCGCATGGGCAACAGCCAGACACTTGATTTTTCTGGGTCTCCAAATAGTAAACATCATAGCGTTGACAGAGGAGCTGCTGGTATAAATGGAAAAGACCCAAGAACAAGGGCATCTGATGTTGAAAGGGAGTTATCTGGCAATCGTGCCTGTTTTTCCAAGACTGATAGCCAATCTGAGGGATCCTTTATTAACAACAAAGGTAGTTGGTTGGCTATCCAGAGGCAGTTAATGCAGCTGGAGAGACAGCAAGCTCATCTAATGAGTATGCTGCAGGTATTCTTGAATTTCTCACAAGGTAATGGCTCCTTACTTGCTATTATAATTGATATGAATCATAAGATGCCTTTCGTTATTGCAGGATTTCATGGGTGGGTCTCATGATAGCATGGTGACTTTGGAAAACAGGGTTAGGGGTCTTGAGAGAGTTGTTGAAGACATGGCACGTGATTTGTCAATATCATCTGGTAGGAGAGGTGGTAATTTTACAATGGGGTTTGAGGGATCCAATAGTAGATCGTTAGGCAAGTATAGCGGCTTCCCCGAATACTCCAGTGCCAAGTATAATGGACGTGCTCCATTTGGGGAAAGATTTGCCCACTCTGATGGTGTTGCTTCAGGTATCAGGGGCAGGGGCCCTTCTTGGAGATCTGACATGTCTGACGCTTGGGATTTTCCAGCATATGGTGCTTCCAGAAATGGACAGATTGGTTCTAGGAGAGCTCCAGGTGGTGGTCCTGTGGATAGTAGATCATCTAAATCAGAACATGAGAATGATCAGATTGGTGGCAAGAGAGCATGGGAGAAGGGGACTGGACCTGTTAGGTTTGGTGAGGGGCCTTCTGCCAGAAGTGTCTGGCAAGCTTCAAAAGATGAAGCTACCCTGGAAGCCATTCGGGTGGCTGGGGAAGACAGCGGAACATCTCGGTCTGCCAGGGTTGCTGTCCCTGAATTGACTGCTGAAGCCATGGGAGGAGACAATATTGGGCAAGGGAGGGACACAATCTGGAATTGTTGGACTAATGCAATGGATGCCCTTCAAGTGGGTGATGTGGATACAGCTTATGCTGAAGTTGTGTCTACAGGGGATGATCTCTTACTTGTGAAGCTAATGGACAGATCGGGACCTGTAATTGACCAACTCTCGAATGAGGTAGCAAATGAAGTCTTGCATGCTATTGGACAGTTTCTATTAGAGCAGAACTTGTTTGACGTTTGTCTGTCTTGGATTCAGCAGGTATGAGCTTTTCTTAGTATTCAGTTTCAATTTACGCTGCATATTGTGGAGTTTCTACATCTTATATGCGTTTCACGGCCTTCCAAATCTTAGTCCACATAATCTGGATTAACTACAAATGTTTTAAGCAACAGGCTAGTACAATCAATTGAACTTGGGCAGAGACATGTAGTAAAATATGGGTGTAAGATTTGTTGTAGCCATTTTTGTGCGAGTTTTAGGATCTTCTTAATGATTCTAAAATCTGATTTGTACTGTTTCATCTAAATAGTGGGTAATATTATAATATTACCACCACTATTCCTTGCATACAATGTTCCTCTTGGCTAGAAGCAAAAATGGACCGATTACAATGATAAATGTTATAGGTCTCACAACTGAGTGTCATCTAGGGCATGACTAATGCTATTTAAGCAATAAACTGCTGTTACAAATCATGATTATTTGACTTTCGAAGATAATCTGTCATATGCTCAATTCATATTGAAGGTTGCATTTTTGAAAGCATTCATGTACCTGCAGAGTCCTTTTAACTAAGCCGTAGCTCTTGTATGTATACAACCCGAACTCAAGAAAACAAAAGAAAAAATAGATAGATAGACAGATAGATTGATAAAATAGATAGATATATATATATACACACACACACATATATACACTCTTCTTTCTGGCTGCTGCTTCTCTTCCCTCCAGAATTGATGTGTTATACTGCTGCCTGCGCTCTATAATCTGTTCCTCAACCATATTTGTCTATATAAATGGCATTTAACCAATATTAACTGAGTGCTTTACCTCTTTTTATTTTTTGCTTTCTATTCTTCAGTTGGTAGAAATAGTGCTGGAAAATGGACCCAATGTCTTGGGAATTCCTATGGAATTGAAGAAGGAGCTCTTGTTAAATTTACATGAAGCTTCTTCAGCAATGGACCCACCTGAAGACTGGGAAGGTGTGGCACCTGACCAACTTTTGCTGCAATTAGCCTCAGCCTGGGAAATTGAACTGCAACAGCTTGAGAAGTAATTAGCTAAAAAGCATATTGCGTTATGGGATTCTGTATGTACGCAAAACTTTTGATCGGGGTGCTTACTCTGTCCAGCATGTGTTCTACATCAATTAAATGGCAAATGAACTGTTTAAAATCTTAGACAAAATATGCGAGTTGTGGATCAATACATTGATTGGTTCATAGCAGATTGATGTTTAGTCTTCATATATTTAATTAAATATTGAAGATTATGCTTGATTTTTGATATACTTATTGTATTCATACCACCACTTATATTGGATTTGTGGCGAAAATATATATAGAAAAAGAGGATACAGTGTTGTGCTATCTAGCAAGTCGTGGAAAACAATGCCTATCATCTGTTTTATTGCATTCATCAGAAACATGTAAAATTTTCAAGCTTTACATTGCACTTGGCCCCTCTAGCTATCCCATCGGAATCTATTTGCAGTAGATGTTGGGTTGCTGTCGCTTTGTTAGCAATGTGAAAATGCTGCAGTTGTTGCCAATAATGAAATGATAAGTTCCCTTATTTTGTAGGTTAGTTTAGCTTAAGTAGTTATTAATAATGGCCAGACAATTGATAAATGACCATATTGAAAATAATACGGTATGAAATAAAATGAAGTTGAATGGTTGCATTGCATATGTAAGTTTACAGAATGCAATATCACCGGCCTTCTTACAAGCCAAAAATCTACTATACATTTGGTACAATTTCTGCAAGCGCCGTACCCTTGGTTAAAATTCTTATAAGCATCACAGCACACACCACTCCATTACATCCCCTCCCTTGGCCACACTGAGTGACATGTCATCAGTGCGGCAGAAATTTGACATCGAACTCGCACCATTAGAACAAATTCCCTAACCAACAAAATTTAGGGAATTGAAATCTGTTATTGCATCAGCTTCGAAAATCTATACTTTTCAGCCAAAATCCATCCCTTCCTCAAAACAAATCATCTATTTGGCAGAATACCAGTTTTGAGCGCACTTAGCATCAACAGATAGATCAACTCTAAGAATATTCTTCCCATTGAAAGGTTTGGACATGCACTCAACAACTAGGGCCTTGGCAACTTCAGCCGACTCGCTTAGACCTTCTAAGATCACTTCATCATGAACCTGCTTTCCACAGTAAATAATTTTTTGCAATAAAATTCAAACTTGAGATCATTTGAAAGTTAGGGTCAGGGGAGAAGAAACACAAAAAATTATAAAAGTAAAATTCCAGGAACATGCCAGACAGACAAGACGAGAGAATTTTTGTAGAATATAAGCAAGCAATGAAAGGCAAGTCCTGGTTGAAATGAGAGCACAATGAGGCTGGACGAGTTTTTTCTTTGATCCTTTGCTTCCTATATAGATAACATCAGCTGAAAAGAAAAGATGATATATACATCTGCTTTACCAATTTGCTAGAAGCAAATCACTGAAAGATGGTGCAAGATAATATTCTATACACATGCATTTGTGATTACAGAGACATAATTGACATTAACTTGGATTTTGGCCAAGAATTCTAGACAGCAACTGCAAGAAGTCAACTGAAATGAGTGCAGAGGTTCATATAGAATTGAATCAGACTAAAATATAAAATTGTAATATCTAAAGGGAACAAAAAGCAACAGTAATCACAATGAATGAAAAGGAACTAAACAAGGACAAGAAAAAAGGAGAGAGAGAGAGAGAGAGAGAGAGAGAGAGAGAGAGAAATAGGTAGAGATTTTACTATCTTAGATGGGCTTATGACATACTTTTCCCTAGGCTAATAAGAAAAGCTATCTTAGGGGGAAAATTAGAATTTCAAATTTTCATCAAGTCTGCACAATTGCGTGTCTTTAGCACATGGGTTGGAGAAGATAGAACGAGCTTACTTGTAGAGGGTAACCTGATAAACTACAATGGAAACACTAGCTTAGATAGGTCAAGAAAAATGAACTTGAAGTGCAAATGAAGAGTGAAGACAATCACCCTAAACCTATCACTGAACAACGATAATAAAAGTCCATCTGATCGTACTACAACTTTTGCAAGATAAATCATAATATGCAGAAAATTAATTGTCCAAAACTTTCCCAAACAGGGTAACCAGTTGCAAATCCAATGCTTGAACCATGCACCAACCGCGTAATGACTACTGAAAATAACCGTAGACATTTCCACAAGCCTTTTCTTGATACTGCTAACCAGATGATAATTATGCCAATCAAAAGGTGCTGCATATTGAGAGGAACACAAACAAGGAGAAATACAGTGAAGAGGGAGGGAGGGTACAATTTTTTGATGGATGGATCCTCAAAAAAAGGAGCAAATTCATTTAAAAGGCCCCTGCCACCACCATCAAGAAGATCAACCCAGATACAGGACTTACCATTTCCAAAATCCGCTTCTGGTCTAGAATAAATGCTAAAGCATATCACCTCTCTGAGATCAACAGGTGTCTCTTGCTTCACATCAATCTTGGCCACCAGTAAATATGCTAACTTCATACATGCACAAATCTAGAGCGTATATCTTGAATAAAATGTGGGCTTCTCTACAGCAACAGCAAATTATATAATAAAGCAGTAAAAGAGAAAGTAACTAAGTACCTCAGTATCACATGCATGGACAAGATGCTTATATTCATGTCTAAGCATCCTAACAATGTTCTTTGCGGCAGAAGCATTATCCACAACGATAACATTACTGTAGATGCTAGCAAGTTTCCTGTTAAGACCTGGCAGTGATACATTAGTCTTTTTGTCTACTTTTTTCTCGCCAGTAAATTTTGAGTCAGTACCATTTGGCTTAGATGCAACCTGATTAGGAGTAAAGCCATACTCTGCAAGATGTATGCCATGCGCTTGTTCTTGAATATCGTGTTTAGCCAACCGCTCAACTTCCAGTAGATGATGTAGCTTAGAATTCATGGTTCCTGGATTTAAAGAATAGGAACTACCATCTTGCAGGCACCCAGCCTCTGATGAAGTAACTGGTCCGATGTGCAACAGATTTCTGCATGCTGGTAATGGTTCCAATGGGAGCTAGTTCGCTTTCTTGACCTTCTGCAACTCTCACTTCATCTTGCAAGCACGCAGTTTTAGACTGAGGAGACACTTCTACTTTTCTTTCATGCAGTTTTCTTGTTTCAGCTGCCCACCCACTAGGAGTGCAGAAAGTACTTTCTGAAGGAAATGATACATTTCTGAAAGCCTTAGATCTATGAGGATTCTCCTGAAATTGCTCCTGAATATAATTTCTGGAACCTTGTTCTCTTGTTTCATCTTCAAAACTATCTTGATTTCGGTAGCAAGGGATCATCCTAGCTTGTGATGCACACACTTCAAGCATATAATCAAAGTTATGTTTGGGAGATTTCCGAGAGTAGTAACATAAACCATAAAATCGAGGGAAAGTACCCAACATGGTAATGTTGGGAAAGGTATAGTGGATTATACAGACTTCTCTCCTGCATTTTATATCAATACAAACACTATCAAAAAGACAGCAGAAGGTTCAACCAACATGATAATATGTTTCTTGACGCATGCTAAGTAAGACACAGAAAACCTCAAACATCCATAGCAGCAATTAGAATTTAGCATGGCATACATGGCTCAAATAACACATGAACAGCGGTATAGGATACTATACGAAACATACTATAATTCTACGATTTCAAATAAATTCTCTGGTCTCACTAGATTCTTTCTTCCAACATCATCTTCCATGAGACCTAATCGTCCCATGCTAACAAGTACCTTTTGATTTTATGTTCCGTGATTACATAACATATATCCAAGGCAGCTAAAAGACTATAATACAAAACACTCAAAAAGATCTAAACTCTTGAAAGTTAACCCGGCAATGAAGCCTATCTTACAGCATTTGTAGATGCCAAATGAGCATATTCTTCGCACAGATAATCAAAACTGCCAAACAATTGTGCAAACCACTAGTATTCCAAATTTAGTTGATTGTTAAAAGCCTTCAAGGGCCTACCTCAGCCAGTTATATCGATTTCCCCCTGAGTCCTCTACTCACCAAAGTCATTCATAATCCGAATGCCAACAAGGCTCTAAGAGAAATTGATAAGTTATCTTGTTTGATTTACTTCAATCAACGGTTTTTGATCTTCCTTGTAATTTCTTTTCTTTTCTTTTCCTTCTTGTTTTATCCTTGGTTCAGTGACCATAAAAGAGCATACCAGTGTAATTTCATAAACATTCAAATGTAAACGGACCTGTAATTTTTTAATATTATAAATTCGTACAAACTATGAATTTAATATACTAAAAGAGTATCATCGAACAAATGAAACAAAACGAACACCCCAAAATCTGAAAATAATACATACACCACAAGAGCTTCACATTCTGCAAACAGCAACGATACGACATACCAGAACCCAATCAACCCAAAGAAAAAGTATTAATACAACATCACAAACGAACAAGTGACCTTTAAATAAAAGGAAAACCCAAATGCAAAACAATAAATAACACAAAATACCATAAGCAAACAGTGTGGTTTGCAGAACTCTTCTTTAAAGAACAAAAAAACCACAACAAAACAACAACCAAGTATCAAATAATCTAAAATTCTTGAATACCAAATGCTCCATTAATTAGAAAACACATGGTCATGAGTATGTGTCAAAACTAAAGGAGGGTTTAAACTAAAAAAAATAAAAAATACAAACAGAACAACAGAAAAATAGACCCAAGGCAGCATGTAATCTTCAAAACCCAGACCAGAAAATCTATAAACAACAAGAAATAACTTAATTTTTAGTTACTTCAGTGACAAATAAAATGTGGGTGCCGCAATCTTTAAAACTCAGATAGAAAAAGCTACAAACAGCACAAAATACAACCTTTAACTTCTCCGATGAAACAAAACAATATGCGGGCATCAAATAACCCTCAAAACCCAGAAAGTAAAAGCATAAACAACACAAAAAGCACAACAGAAAACGGCATAAGATAACAAATTAAAGAAAAACACTGAACCTTTTCAGAGGTTTAGAAGAAGTGAGAGAGAGAGAGAAGGCGAGAAGAAGAGGCAATAGGGGAAAAAGGCCACTTATTTGTAGTGGGAGAGGAGGAGACTCCCATGACCATCATCAAGTCTGCAAATCTCCTGCGATGCAGCAACTTGTTGCTAGTGTGAGTGCTCGTAAGAGCCATTTTGAAGGGTTTAAAGTGGTAGACCTGTAAAAAAAGGTAGGATTTTGAGGGTGGGGTTTAATAGAGTGGCGCGTCTATGACTGTGTCTGAAGCTGAAATGCAGAAGAAACATAGTGTGGGTATCAACAGTCGGGCTCAGAAACAGTCGAAAGGCGAAACGAAAGGGGTTTTTTTTTTTTTTAACAAACTAGCCCATTTTATAAGTAGATATTTATTTATAAGTAGAAGTAAAAATAAAATTTAATATCAATTAAAATATTAATATTTAGACTAAATTACCTTTGTATAATAATTGATTTATAATTTTTATAAAACGTCAAAAATTTTGACGTTTAGTCAAAATTATCTATCAAATAAATTTTGATATTTGGTCAATAATTTTTATCAAATATCGATAATCTCGATATTTAGTAAAAAAATTTTATTAAATATCAAAAATCTCGATATTTAGTTAAGAATTTTTATCAAATATCGAGAATCTAGACATTTGACAAGAATTTCTATTAAATATCGAGAATCTCGAAGTTTTAAATATTAAAATTCTCGACATTTGAAAAGAATTTCTATTAAATGTCAAGAATCTTGACATTTGACAAGAATTTTTATCAAATATTAAGAATCTCGATATTTGGCAAGAATTTCTATTAAATGTTAAAAATTTTGACGTTTAGCAAAAAATATCAATCAAATGTCGAGAATCTCGATATTTGATAAAAATTCTTGCCAAATGTTGAGATTCTCAATGTTAGATAAAGGTTTTAAGTCAAATATTGTATAAGGGTGATTTGGTCTAAAAATTAATATTTTGGCTGAGATTAAATTTTATTTTTACCTCTGGTTATAAATAAATATAGACTTAAAAAAATAGATTATTTTGTCAAAAAAAATCCAAACGAAAACTAGAAAAGCTAAAATTAGGATAATGATTTTATCTACAAACCTGCACGCTCGTATTTAATCTTTATAGTACGAATTTGATATGTATTTTAACATATTTAAAAAATATTTAATAAATAAATTTAAAATTTGTAATAGATTTATGACGAATATTTTTCAAGAGAATTCTCTTGAAACTTTCTTCAAGAAAATTTATTTTTCTTCCTTAATTTTCTTTCTATTTAAATATAATTTTTTTAAAAAAAAATTACATAAATGTAAACATAAAAAAAATTCTCTTGAAGAAAGTTTCAAACTAATTAACACCCAGTTACATATTTTTTTCTTTTCAATTTTCTTCAAGATTGTGGAAGTACATTGATTCAATGATTTATCATTGCAATTGATGTAAATATCAGTCAAGCTTCATCAAGCCTCATGCTTTGCAAACTTTTAATTTTCAATATACCAGTTTAGTCTCCTGCATTATAATTATAAAACCACAAGAAATTCCCACTAAAATGAAACCAGAGATAAGCTAAATAACAATTAAATTAATGGTAATGGGGATTGATTTACAATGCAACATGAAAAAAGGAACTTATAATAAAAACCAGTGTTTATAATCATCATTAACATTTGTTTTTTCTTCTGCTATCCCTCAATACCATGCCTATTAATTTCTGTAAGTTCTTCACTAAATCTTTCAGGAGGGCTAGAATTCTCGCTGTCTTCCATAACTGCCTCCTCCTCTTTGTTAGCTAAATACTCTAGAGCCGTTACGACGTCGCTCATCAATGGCCGAGTTGCAGCTTCTTCTTGCAGACACATTGCTGCCACTGCAAGTGCTTGGTACAAACCCTTTATAGGATAGTTTCCATCTAGCAATGGATCAGCCATTAATGCGAACTTTCTTCTGTCTTTGAATAGTGGTGTTGCCTGCAAAAGCAAATACAATAAAATTATTTAAGGCTAGCCATGCAATCCAGGCTTTTATTTTTTTCGACATATATAGGATTTTTTTTTTGGAAATTTTTAGAGCAATTTAGACATACCCAAGTGACTAGATTTTGTTCTTCTGTTGGTCTGGAATTGTCAATGACTCTCCTGCCTGTGATTATCTCCAGAAATACAACACCAAAGCTGTAAACATCGGATTTGGATGTCAATTTTCCAGTCAATGCATACTCAGGGGCACAATATCCGTAAGTGCCCATCACTCTGGTGGAGACATGACTTTTATCACCGGTTGGACCAAGCTTTGCTAGTCCGAAATCTGAGAGTTTAGGATTGAAATCTTTATCTAAAAGTACATTTGATGCTTTGAAATCCCGGTATATCACCGGCGGATATGCTGTTTCGTGCAGATATTCAAGTCCTTTGGCTGCACCTTCTGCAATTTTCATCCTGGTATTCCAATCCAAAGGTTTTCTGTTTGGAGCTAAATCTAGATGAAGAAAAAGACAAATGATTGAGCAAACTTGTATCTGTTAGCAATTCTTTTGCCAAAAAAAAAAAAAAAAAACAGAAAAGGAAGTAATTTTCTACATACCAAGAAGGTGATCTTCCAAGGAGCCACCAGGCATGTACTCATAAACTAAAACTCTTTGATCTCCATCGGCACAATATCCAACCAAATTAACAAGGTTAGGGTGGTGAAGCAGACTCAACATCAGAACCTCTACGAGAAATTCTCTGTTTCCTTGAAATCCATTTCTGTCAAGTTGCTTAACAGCAACAATCTGAAACCCACAACACAAGGCAAGAAAATCAAAAGAAAAAGTTTTTTTATCCGACAAGAAAATCATACTAAACAAGCACACTCAAAATCAAAGAAACTAGATGGAGAAATACTTGATTTGAGCTTTCAAGCTTTCCTCTGTATACCCTCCCAAACCCTCCTTCGCCTAGCAGATTTTCAGGGTTGAAGTTTTTTGTTGCCACACATAGCTCACGATATGAGAAAATCTTAGCAGTAATATTCCCTTTTCCGATTTTTCTTAATTCTTCGTCTATGTATCTGTGCTTGCTGCTTTCTGCAGAAAAGAAAAAAAATTGTCAAAGTTTCTAATGTCCATACTAGAGATGGGCACAGAATAAATACTATATCATGATGTTAGAAGTCAGAATTGTAGCAAAAAGAGAAAGAAAACAAAGAGATACAGAGCAACAGGATGATCTGAAAATTCCTGACAGGATTTGAGTTTGAAAATAGGAAATAGAAACTTGCCCGATTTGAAGGAGATGTTAGCAAACGAGGTTAAATTTTTGGCAGCGCGATAGCCCTTGATACTTTTGTTCAACGATTTTTTGGTGAGTTGTTCTTGTGAAGCGCAACAATAATGGAAGCAGCCCATCCTGACGTCTTCTTTTTTCTCCTTCAATTCGACCACCATCCTCAGATTCAACAACCATCACAATCTTGAACACAATCCATAACTATATAAATACGTACCAAGTATCATGATATATATATATATATATATAGTTCAGAATCAAATGAATTCAAAAATTAATTAATGGATTGAAAAATCTGAGAAATGGATCAGCCGAGCTATCGAAAACCTTTAGCCCTGGAAGAACAGAACTGAAATTTCTTCTGGTTTCTCAGGATAAAACAGTTCATATTTCCCGTGTAATGATTGCATTACTTCATCTCTCTCCAAGCCCCATGGAGCTCGGACAGGAAAAAGAATCAGTCAAATTTGCTAAATTAAGATATAGGTAGACAGTTATATATACTTATTTTAGCTTAACTGTACTTGTCATCCTTTCAATCTTTTCATTTCATTATTATTATTATTATTTCTCATGCATATTATTTGCATTTACTTCTAATCTAGGCAAGCTAGCACCATAAAGGCCATAAGTAACATGATCCTGTATAATAGGTGCAACTTAGTTGATAGAAAACTAGCAGGCCAAAACTCATCGACTCTGATAGCTGATTATCTACTATTATGCTATCAAAAAATAACCAAATTAATATTTTCAAAGTGAACTCTTACAACTTTCATTAGCTTTCATTATTACTAAGAAATTATTCATAAACCTTAAAATTGACTTGATCGTTCGAGGGTTTAACACCCTTAACATTGGCTGGTTTGGCGGTTGACCGATCCGAGGAGAATAATTTGACCCAAAGTACCAAAAATCATCCCATTAATATATATATATATATATACATATTATACATGTGTGTAAGTTTTCATGTACGAATCTCAACATTTTCTAAAATACAAATTTGGAGGAAATCGTCTATTTAGAATATATTATGATTTGCACCAAATCTACATTTATAAGAGTGCAAACATCTACTTGTACAATGTTGGCCTGATCTATTGAATGGTTGAGATTTGTTCATATATGCATTAATCATTAGTTGATTATACATGTTATATTTAATCTCAAGAATGAAAAATTTATTGATTCAATAATTGAAAATTTGTGCAAGAATTAATATAAAAAAATGTGGTGTAATGGATCCTATAGGTGGTGTTTATCGGTTTGGAATAGGCGATTCCAAGTCTGTTCGGTTCTAATCGAGGAATCGGGGAAGGATCGAATCGGCCTAAACAGAAAACTATAGCAGTTTGAAATTAATTGAACCGGATTGAAATTGGTGATGAAACCGCTAACGGGCAAGGCCGGTCTAGTTCTGATTCTTCAAAAAGTCTGATTTCTCGTTGGTTCTAGTTCTACTTCGTCATATGGTTTGATTCTAATTTATAAAACGAGCCTGTCAAGTTCAATTTTTTTTTAAATTTAATTAAAATTAAACAAAATAATATATAAATTACCAAAAATTATAAAAAAAATACATCCGACGGTATTAATTTTTATTAATTAATTAAATTAAAAAAATTAAATATAATATAAATAATTCTAATTAAATTAAAGTAAAATAAACAACAATCAAAATAACTAACAACAATAATTAATTAATAACTAACAAAATTTATTTAAAATTATTAACTAATAACAATAATAAACAAGTAAACAATTAACAAATTTTAAAATAACTAACAAAATTTAACAATTAACAACAAAAATTTTACGATTAATTAAATACTAACTCTAATTTTTATATTGATAACAAAATTAAATTACTAACCTCATTAATTTTAAAATTATTAACTAAACTAAATACTAACAAAAATAACTAAATTATTTTCTAACTAAAATTTTAAAATTAAATAGTGACAAAATTTTAAAAATTAATAACAAAATTAAATACTAATCAAAATTTTAAAATTATTAATTAAACTAAATACTAACTAAAATAACTAAATTAAATACTAACTAAAATTTTAAAATTAATAAATAAATTAAATACTAAATTAAATACACTAATACAATTGCTGACCTCAAACTGTTAAAATTTACAGTGTTTGCAATTTGCTTCCACTAAAATTTTTGAATAACTGAAGGTGGAAGTAAATATTTAAGATTTAGAAAAAGAAGAATTAATTGATTATAAGTATTGTGTTGAGATGAAGAAAATTGAGTTGAGAGAAATTGAGTCAGTGAAAGAAATAAATTAAAGAAAAAAAATGGATGACAACTTATAGAGAAATAAATTAAAAAAATAAAAAATAAAAAATAGAAAAAACATTGCAAATGTAACGTTACAAAATTGTAACGTTGCAATTGCTACATTACCAGCAAACTTGCAGGGATTCCTAGTAAAATTTATTACTTATTTATTTATTCTTTTAAAGTATAATCTACCGGGTTGAACAAACCCGGACCGTCGGTTCAACCTAGTTGGTCATGCATAAACAAGTCAGTTACGAGCTGAGCCTCCGATTCTAAATTTATAGAACCGACACGGCCTAACTATTTTGTAAACTCTTAGAATATAAGGTTAAAGTAGTCAATATATGATGTGCATTTTCGCACATATATGGTTAATGTTTAGTTGATACAATATCGAGGCTTAATTGAGCTTAAGTTAGTTCATGATATGAAATGGAGTGAATTGAGTAATTTGATTTAGTATAAATTAGGTTACAGTATGTGAATGGAGGCAAGGTGCACGCTTCTGAGAATGATTCTGGTGCCTGCAAGAAGATACGACGGTCATACGGACCATGTGGAAAGCTCCCAAAGGTCCATGAACATATACATATGTATATTTTAAAATTTAAACATTTTAAATATAAAATACAAAGATGAGAAGTCATACTTTTTTAAATTAATTTTTCAAAAAAGCAAGTAAAACTCTTCACTTGCTTCTAAGCATATCCATATGTGGAATTGGTGAAGATGGTTCTGGTTTTATGATGAGATTTCTAAGCTATGGGTATTAGCTTCACATGACTAATATAAGGTTTTCTACACTTAGAAAACCCTAACTTATCAATAGGAAGAGAAGAGAAATAAAATCCCTTTCTATCTCTTTCTTTTCTTCCTAATTTTTTAATTACAATCTTATGCTTCTTTTTCCCTTTGGATTTTGTTCAAAACAAAGCACACAAAATTTTCAAATCAAGAATTAAGCTCTCGAAAAGTGTAAAGGGTAAAGGAAGAAAGTAACATCGTGAGAAGAGACTTAAACCTTAAGTCTTTTTTTTTTTTTAATTGCTTAACCATTAAGTCTTCTCTTTATTCAATTCCAAATTGAATCTAAATCAAATTTGATTTCATCATCTGCCTTTAAGTATCAAACACACAAGGCTTTAATAAATGTATAACATCATGCCATATGTCAGACAATGATAAGTGGATTTAATTAATATTAATCAAATTAATATAATAATATATATATATATTAATATTATAAGAGAGAGAGATATTTACATATATTATATTGTTACTTTAATAATATAAAAATGTAATCATTACTTAAATATTTATATTATTACTTTAATAATAAAATTATTTAGATATTTATATATTACTTTAATATATAAATATGTAATTATTACTTATATATTTAATATTATATTAATATTTGAAAAAAATATTTCATTTTTAAATGATTACTTTAATGAATATTAATATATTAAATCTCAACCATTGATTCAAAATGAATGGATAAGATTTAATCATAGGCTTGATACTTGGCAAAATCATATAGTGCTACTTGTCAACCAATGAACCATTTGATTAAACAACATTTAAATAATCAATAATGAATAAACTTATTTATTTATTAATATTTATATATCTTATATCTTTTTTAATATTATATATATTCGTAAATCATATTTACGTTATTCTATAAATTACTGAAATATTTTTCATGTATATGGGTGCTAGCTCATTCTAGCCAAAAAATTTATTCTTTACAATAAAGAATTAAATTGTTATCCGATCAAAGTATCGGAACAATATCATTAACTAAATTAATTATTATTGTATAATAGTAATTACCATCATCATCAAGTAACCAACTAATATGTGTGATTTACTAAGTTCATTGTGAGTTGGACATGGATAGATATTAATTATTTGTTATCTCTTCGGTACAACTTTTTGTAATCAAAGTTACCAATGATCATAAGTGACCACTAGTGAGATGTCATGACCTTCAGACATAGATGAATGAATATATTGGATAAACCCATATAGTTGCACATGTATGTAGTAAAGTTTTTCTGCTGTCGGCTCTCAATCGAGTGTGGGTTATGGTAACGTCAAACCCCTAACTCAATTATATGATCAAAACCTCAATCATATACAAGATTCGTATATCCATAAAACACTTTTGGACATATATGCTTTAGCTAAAGTCTTTATTCCCGTTTATAACAGTTCCACTTAAGATCCCAATAATCTTTGTAACCAAAGTTCTTAATGATCATGAGTGACCTCTAGTAAGATGTCATGACATTCAGACACAGATGAATGAATATATTGGATAAACCCATATAGTTGTACGTGCATGTAGTAAAGTTCTTCTATTGTCGATTCTCAATCAAGTGTAGGTTATGGTATCATCAAACCCCTAACTCAATCATAGGATCAGAAGCTCAATCATATACAGGATTCATATATCCATAAAACACTTTCTCGGACATACATTCTTTGGCTAAAGACTTTATTCCCATTTATAATAGTTCCACCTAAAATCCTAATGATCTTTGTAACCAAAGTTCTCAATGATCATGAGTGACCTTTAGCAAGATATCATGACTTCTAGACACAGATGAATGAATATATTGGATAAACCTATATAGTTGTACATGCGTGTAGTAAAGTTCTTCTACTGTCAACTCCCAATCGAGTGTAGGTTATGGTATCATCAAACCCCTAACTCAATCATAGAATCAGAACCTTAATCATATATATGATTCATATATCCATAAAACACTTTCTTGGACATACATACTTTGGCTAAAGACTTTTTTTCTGTTTATAACAGTTTCACCTAAGATCTCAAACTCCAATATATGAGCCTGTAGATTTTATTTTGGTTATCACTTGTCCTTATACACTTAAACACATTGCCAGCTAGCTTCTTTTACCAGACGTGGCTATCCTGAAGCTATATACACAAGTAAATGATGTGCCTCAGTGTGAAAGGCAGCCGTGACACCTCAATTCATAGGACTAGTGGTACACTAGTATGATTGTGTGATGTATTATTGACTGTGGATAATTACCCATGTGATTCGTTATGTTTAGTCACGTTCACCAACGTATTACCTATATTTATACTTTTGTGACACGAGATTCGTCACCCAACTATTAGTATCCAATACTAATCCTTGACAGCATCAAACATAACAGTCATGTAATGTTACATTCCCATATGACATTACCTAAATCAGGAACTAATTCGGATGTATTTAAATCAAAGACTCTATACTTATATCTATAACTTTTTGCAGATAGAGTCTTGACATCATAATACATTATGGGATCTCATTTTGTATGTTATATATAATATAAATTAGCAATTGAATTTGCAAAATGATATAAAAGTCATTTTATTAATCGTAAACTAATTTGTAATTAATTACAGAAATATATGTACATAAAATAATATCCCTAAACTATGTAACACAATTGGTTCTAGGACATATCTCTAACAAACTCCCACTTGCACTAGAGTCAATCACCATAGTATCTGATACTCATCCTTTCAAGATGGTAATTCAGTTGCTGCTGTGTTATCGGCTTAGTTAATGAGACTGTCATGTTATCTGCAGACGGGATTTTCTGCATTACTATCTGTTTATCTACTATAAACTCTATGATCAAGTGATTTTTTATCTTAATATGTTTAGTTTCTGGTGAGACCTCGGTTTCTTAGCTTGAGCTATAGTTCAATTATTATCACAGTACAACGTTACTAGGTCAACTATGAAAGGAACCACTCCAAGTTCTGTCACAAACTTTCGAATCTAGATTGTAACAACCCTGGCCCTCGGTATGGCCACCAGGTTCCACCCGACCCATACCTGGACTACCAAGTTACCACTGTTACAACCCAGTGTCCCTCACGGGCCTACTAAGCAGGAATTTGTCCCTCGGTCCTCTGAGCACCATAAGCCTGACTACCGAGGTATTTGTTCCTTCCCTGAAGAGAAGTTTGCTTCCCTTACATTTCGAACCTAGGACCTCCCCTTTAAGGAGTAATCCCTATGAAAGTGAAAATGAGAGCTTAAAGGGGATCACTTTATTGAAGCATAATGAACCTTAAGTTTCGTAGGGAATACTCCTTAAGGTTGAGGTCCTAGGTTCGAAACATGGGGGAGGCGAACTTCCTTTCGGGGAAGGAACAAATATCTCGGTAGACGGGCCTGTGGTGCTCAGAAGGCCGAAGGACAAATTCCTGCTTAGTGGGCCAGTGAGGGACATTGGGCTGTAAATGCGGAAACTTGGTAGCTGGGTCGGGGAGGTCTAGGAGACCAGGATCATTACATAGACAACCTCTTTCGCAGCTTCAGAAGTAGCGACATATTCAGCTTTTGTAGTGGAGTCAACTGTAGTAATTTGCTGGGAACTCTTTCAACAGATAACACCTCCATTACATATGAAGACAAATGCAGAAATAGATTTTTTATCATCTATATTTGATTGAAAATCAGAATCAGTGTAACCTTTAAGTTTTAATTTATCACCTCCATAAGTCAATACTAAATCCTGAGTTATTTTCAAGTACTTAAGGATTCTTTTAACCGTAATTCAATGTTTTTCTCCAAGATCTGCTTGATATCAACTTGTAATACTCACAACATAAGCTATATCAGATCTAGTACATAGCATAACATATATAAGACTACCTATTATCGAAACATAATGAGCCTTCTGCATATGCTCACGCTAAAATTCAGTCTTGGGTCCCATCTCTCTCGAGAGATGAACGCCATGACTGCAGGGTAAGAAACCTTTCTTAGAGTTATCCATATTGAACCTCTTTAGTACTTTATCTATGTACAGACTTTGGGAAAGACCTATCATTTATTTCGCTGTATCTCTATAAGGGCAAATACCCAAAATAAAGGTCGTTTCTATTAGTGTTGTATGTTGAAAATATGCCTTAAAACCAATCATGTCATATGGTTTAGTGATATCATCCTTATGTTTATATAGCTTTGTAATTAATTGTAAATTAGTTTACGATTAATAAAATGGTTGTTATATCATTTCACATATTCAGTTGTGTATATATTGCATATAAAATGTAGAATGAGATTCTGAGATATATTATGATGTCAGGACTTTATCTGTAATGAGTTGTAGATATGAGTACAGAGTTTGATTTAAATACATCTGAATTAGTTTTCGGTTGAGGTATTGTCATATGAGAGTATGACATTGCATGACTGGCATATATGATATTGCCAAAGATTAGTATTTGATGCTAATAGTTGGGTGACGAGTCTCATATCACAAGAGCATAAACATGAGTAATACGTTAGAGAACGTGTTAATTAAATGTGACCAAATATGACGAATCACATGGATGATTATCCATAGTCAATGATACGTCACACAGCCGTACTAGTGTACTATTGGTCCTTTGACCTGAGGTGTCACGACTGCCCTTTGCATTGAGGCACATCGTTCACTTATGTATATCGCACCGGGCTAGCCACGCCTGGTGAAAAAAGCTTACTAGCAGTGTGTTCTTGATGTATAATGATAGGTGATGACTAAGAGAGAATTTGTTGGCTCAAATATTAGAGTTTGAGATCCTAGGCGGGGATGTTATACATGGGAAATGAAATCTCTGGTTAGAGTACGTGTTTCTAGAAAGGTATTTTTGGATACATGATTCCCGCATATGATTTGAGACCCTGTTCTTATGATTGAGTTAAGGGGTTTGATGATTCCATGACTTGCACTCGATTGGGAGTCGACAGTATAGTAACATTTACTACATGGACGTACGACTATATGGATTCATTAGTGTCTGAAGGTTATGGCATCTTGCTAGAGGTTGCACATGATCATTGGAAACTTTGGATACTAAGAGTTGTACCAAAGTAATACGAAAGAGTTCGTGTCCATCCATGTCCAATTCACAGTGAACTTAAGGGTTCACACTCATAGTCGGTTACTTAATGATGATGGCATTTACTACTATACAATAATTATTAATTGGTTAATGATATTGTACAGAATTTGATCTAGTAGCAATTTGATTCTTTATTGTAAAGAATATATTTCTCGGCTTTGAAGCGCTAGCATGAGTAAACGTGTGAAATGTTTCGGTTTGTTTATGGGATACCGTAAATATGATTTACGGATATTGTGATATTGATATATAGAATTATATTTGAATGTGATTAAAGTAATTATAAAATATAAATATCTATTATATTAATATAATGATAAATATCTAAATATTAAAGTAATAATATATATATATTAGATATTTATTAATGAAAGTATATATATATAATTAATTCTCTCTCTTGATTAAGATAAATATATGTGTTAATTTGATTAATGTAAATATATGTATGCATTATTGTAATACATGCAATCGATTAAGAGTAATTAATGCATTTCACCAACCTAAACCATAACTCATAGTGTTACATTTAATTCATATGATGATTTGTAGAATGAAATTCGGTTAATTAACATAGGTGGCAGTCGGTGGATTTCAAAATTGGATTTGAAATGAAATACTTAAATAAAAAGAAAAGCTAATAGTATGTATGCACTCGGAATTGTTTTTGAAAAACCCAGAGTGTGTTTTCTTCTTTAAAAATCGAAAGAGTATCTTCTTCTTCTACTTCAACCTTGAGCAGTTTGTTGAAGCAGGCTTGGGTTGTGCTTGGTTATGAACTAGAGCAAAAACAGAAGAGAGCATCTAGAGAGAGAAAGCTTGGTAAGTTTGTTGAAGCTTAAATCAAAGCTTGAAGATCCCAAATAAGCCGGAACCGATATCATCACTCTGACGTGTGAACCACCTGAGGAAGCAAGTGAAGGTGTTCTCTTGCTGTACCGGATCACAACAAAGGAGTAAGACTTTTAAACTTGTATTTTGAATTTTAAAATAGTTTTGAAAGCCAAAACATGCATATGTGCATGTCCAAATCAAATGGGAAGCTATTTTCGCATGGCCATGTGATGGTCATGGATCCCCTGCAATGGTCGCGCGCCTGGAAATCGATTCTGTGCATCGCGCTTTTGCTGCTCATGAAAACAGAGCATGCTTGGGTCACTGTTCCATACATTGTATCCCTAAAACCATTTTTATTGTCAATCTTAGGCATATTATATTGAATTACTATTGTAATATATATTGTACATATTATTAATAAAAGAAATTATTTCAATTCATGTGTGTATGCTGCTTCTTCTATTGATACATACCAATGATAAAATATGTATATAAATTGTCCAAGATAATTGATTTATCTAATAGTTTCCTATCTATGCAATATTGAATAGGCATTGACGTCGTACAATAGGCAAATTGAATGTTTTCGTTAAGTATCATGAGATGATATTAGTGTGGGTGATATGATAGTCATGTCATTAAGATATTAGTGTGGATTAATAGTTAGAGAATTACTTTTTCGAATGTGACCAAAGATATAATGATTCACATGAAAACATGTTGTAAATGATTCGTCATATAATTATACTTGTGTGTTAACTACTCCTTAGACCTGAGATGTTATAATCGTTAATCGGTATAGATATATATGGTTCATATGGTATATAAATACGAGATTAATCACGTCTTGTATATAGAAGCTGGATATTAGTAAACTGTTGAAAACAAAGTCTTTGGCCAAAGTATAAATGTCATACGAAGAGTTCGTAGTGACAAGTTCATCACGTATTGTCATATAACTAAATTTAGGGTTTTGACAACCGTGAGCCTTAATTTATTTAGGATTAGACGAACGAAAGGAGATTATTCATATGGAATGTGTAATTAATTATAAAAGATTTGATGAAGAGTTTTTTCATTGTGGTTTAGGGACTATGATATGTTGCTAGACGTTAATTATAGTAATTGAGTATCCAAATAGTTCGGAACGAGTTCGATGAAATCGATTTTAGCCTACAACTAACTTCATAGTGAATTTAAGAGGCCATCACCAATAACTTGTGTTCTGTCTTGCTATAAGAGAGATAAAATATTATCCTCAAGAGAGCTAGTACTCTTGAGTTTTGAGGATAATTTTGGCCAAAAAAGTGTAAACGATTCACATGTTAAATAGTTTAACAAACCTGAGAGTTTTATAAATTAACCTGAATGTATCTTAAAGTAAGTTAAAATATTCCATTAATATTTAAATATAAAATGAAATTAAAATAAGTTTGGATAAAATTGGTTTGACTAGCTTAAGGATCATTATGCATTCAAAATTCTAAATAAGGGCAAAATGGTAATTTCTCTTGTTACTATTAGAAAGCTTCCAAGAGAAGCTTTTGACTCATTTGTCTTTGACTATATTATCAAGGGCATTTTAGTAATCAAGTCAAAAATATAAATATAGGCCATTTTCATTTATTTTGCAATTTTTGAGATAAGATATCAAAATAAAGAAAAAAGCTCTCATTTTCTCTCTTGGTAGATATACAGTCAAGCTTGGGAGCAACATTTGGATTTGATTTCTTAGAGATCTTGTAATTTCAAAGTTTCTCTCTTCATCCTTAAACTAATTGTTAGCTTAATTTCATGTGTTATTAATTAATTTTGTGAAAATTGACCTTATATGTATGATTTAATGTTGTAAACCTTTATTGTCATGTAATCACTTCATTAACACTTTCAACTTCTCGAAGATCTTTCATGGAGAAAATATCAGACAATCACAATTTAGCTTCAGATAACATGCCTACATCATTTTCTATGATCAGTATGTCATCTACATATAATATAAGGAATGTGATGACATTGTTTTTCTCTTTTCCATAGATACATGGTTCATCAATATTATTGATGAAACCAAACAATTTGACTGCATCATCAAATCGTATGTTCTAGCTTTTAGAAGCTTACTTTAATCCATAAATGGATCTATGCAACTTACATACCTTATGACTATCACCAGATGCAACAAACCCAACAAGCTGTTGCATATATATGGTCTCTTTAATGAAATCTTTAAGGAAGGTTGTCTTCGCATCCATCTGCCATATCTCGTAGTCATAATAAGCTGTAATAGCAAGTAATATTTGAATGGATTTTAGCATAGCTATTGGCAAAAAGGTTTCATCAAAATCAACATCTTGTTTCTAATTATAACCCTTTGCTACCAATCTAGCTTTAAAAGTTTATACTTTTCCATCTTTACCAAATTTTCGTTTGTAAACCCATTTACAACCGATAGAAACAATTCCTTCTGATGGATCAACAATTGACCACACCTGATTAGCATACATGGATTCCATTTCGAATTTCATGGCATCAAGCCATTTTCCAGAATCGATATCTAATATCGCTTCTTCATAGGTTCTAGGATATTCTCTTTGTATATCTTCTTCTATCATAAATGATTCAAAATCATTTTTAGAAAAGAAAAATATCTCAGAAGAAGGAGAGATATCCTAGTAGATCTACGAAGATTTCGGTCTATAGGAGATTGAGGATAAAATCAAATTGGTTCATCAACATGAAGTGGTTTATCTGCATTAACAGGCTCATCCATCTGATGTTGATCATTATCAAGCTTTCTAAACTCCTCTAAAAGCTCAATGTTTCTACCTACACAGCCGTCCTTAATGAATTGATTCTCGAGGAACGGTGCATGTCTACTAATCAAAATTCTTCGATTAGCATGAAAGTAGAAATAATATCCTAAACCATCTTTAGGATATCCAATAAATCGATATTTTTCAGACTTAGCATCAAGTTTCCCAGTGTTAACTATTTTAACATAAGCTGGACATCCCTAAGGCTTCATATAATTGAAGCTTGGAAGCTTCCCATACCATATCTCATATGGTGTCTTAGGAACTACTTTGGATGGTGTCATGTTCAATATGTAAATTATGGTATATAGAGCATATCCTTAAAGATATGTTGGTAAGTCTGTAAAGCTCATCATGGATCGTACCATATTTAATAAAGTACGATTCCTCCTTTCAGATACACCATTATGTTGCGGTGTATAAGGAGGTATAAATTGAGAAAGTATACCATTAATTTTAAAAAACTCTAAAAATTCAGTACTTAAGTATTCACCTCCACGGTCAAATCATAAAATCTTAATATTCTCTCCTATTTGTTTCTCTATTTCAGCTTTGAATTCTTGATACTTTTCAAAAGATTCAGATTTGTACTTCATTAAGTACAAATGACCTTAAATGATTATCGATAAAGGTTATGAAGTATGAGAAACCTCATTTGGCTATTTCACTAAATGGATCACATACATCAGTATGTATTAATTCAAAAACTTCATTGACTCTTTTCCTTTGTCCAACAAAGGGCAATTCGGTCATCTTTTCTTGAAGATAGGATTCACAAGTTGGGTAGGGTTCAGAATCCAATGGACCTATCAGTCTATCATTATCCATCTTTTTAATTATTTTATTTTCAATATGACCTAATCTATAATGCCATATAAGTTTTGAATTAATTTCGTTTCTAGATATTTTCTTATTAATAGTATTAGTAATGTTAATTTCATTAATCTCAAGAACATATAAACCATTTAAATTCAAACCAATGCCAATCAATTTATTTCTCAAATAAATACAACATTTACATCCATAAAACATAAAAGTGTAACTCTGTTTACACAGTTGATTAACATACAAAATATTTCTATTGGCAGTATCAAAATACATAGTTTTGTACAATACAAAAACATGACCTAAAGGCAGAACAATTCTGCAAGTCTCTAAACAAATGGCAGCAATTGTTGTTCCATTTGCCATATTCGGTGTCACTACATCCTCCTTTAGTAATTGCTTATTGTGAAGGCCCTGTAACGTCATACAAATATGAGAAGTGTCAGTTGAATTAATTATCCAGCAATATGAATATGAAATAACACTTAATTCAGTTTCAATAACCTGACATGAAAGTGTACCTTGCACCTTCGACTGTTTCAGACTCTTAATGTAAAGAGAATAGTTCCTCTTCAAATGTTCGAGCTTCTTACAATGATGACACTCATTATTGACTTGGCTATTGGAAACACGTTTTTCTTTGCCATTATTTTTCTTATCCTTAGAGAATCCTCCTTTATGTCTAACACTAGAGGAGTTCTTGCCTTTTTTTTTTTTGATATCTCACCATAAGATACCGCAGCAAGAACGGTCTCCCTCCTTTTCCCTTAGAGACTCTCTTATGAAATGAAACAATTTCATTCATAAGTTTAGGAAGAGTATGTTCCAATTTATTCATATGATAATTGGTAAAAAACTGGTTAAAGCTAAATAGGAGTGATTGAAGGAACAAATCTGTCCGTTACCCAAATTTCATAGAAAAGCCCAAAGATTCTAATTGACCTATGAGGTTTATCATCTTCATAAGATGGAACACTAGAGGCACTCATGAATTAAGCCTTATACCAAACAAAGCAGTGGATAACTCACACCACCTGTAGTTGGAACTCTCTCCAAATATTTTCACCTAAGATAGATAGACCGCTGAGGCATCTTTCATGTTCTCATACTAAATATGTAAGTCATCACTCATAAACGCCACCATATACGATCTAACTTTGAGATTATTGTCCTTTCATTTCTGGAAAGTCTCAATCTCCTCTAGTAAAGCCTCCTGTAAAAGTGACTTGGGTGTAGGCCCCTAAAGGACATAACCAATGAGTTCAGAATCTAGAACAATTCTAAGATTCCGATACCAAACCTTATAATTATGTCCGGTAAGTCTATGAGTGTCAAAAATCTTGAAAAAAGTATTAAGCATTATTCATTTACTTGAAAAGAAATTCAACATTTAAAGATCTGCATAAAAATGAAATACTTTATTATGTATAAAAGTATATATCAAACTATTTAGTTCCAATCTTTAAACTAAATAGTGCTTCCACTACTTTAATTATATTCCATACTTCCTCGATGAAAAAACTGTAATCAAATTATAAGTTTTCATGGATGATCATATTCTTATCAAACTCACAAAGCCTCACTTAGTAGTTATTGGTTAAGAAGGCCCAATAAGTCAGAAACGCATTTCTATTTGTAACACTTTACAAGATATGATCAATCTACCTCTAGGAAAAGACATCTCACCTAACACGTATTGGTGCCTCAACCTAGTTAGGCTAAACCCAACATCTTTCCTTGAATGGGAGTGAAATCAAATTCCTCATCTAATAGTTATTGGAAGCCAAAAACCCCTTATCAAGAAACATGTCAAATAGATTATGATACCCTATAAGGGCTCTTACCTAATAGTTATTGAGTTACCCCATCTAAAATGCCTATAACTTACCGACTACATTGGAAGAATCAAATCTAATATTAAATAAGGTCTTATTTAACTTCTTAAATCAATTCAATAAATTAACAAATTATTTTATTAGAGAGAGATTTTAATTGATACAATATTAATTTATCAGTTTATATTCAAAAATTACTCCCACTAGAATTCTATTAATTATAGTTGAATCAAAATCAATTAGAATCTCTATTCAATTCAATTTTAATTCGAAGTATTATTTTTATATTCAATTGAAACAATTTCAAGCCCGAAATATTTTAATTTCAATAAATTGAATTTTCGATAACAGGAAATATACTAATTAAATTAGCACTTGTAAAATTTGTGGCTAATGGAAAATTATAATATTTTGAGATTATACAAGAATAAAAAAAAAATTACTCTTTCAAAACATATCACTTATGTCATAAACAAATTAATTTAAATACCCATACACACACATATCTCATATATATGTACATTATTACATATATCATATATATAGGTACTTTAATGAAATATGCATATACTATTATTAAATTAAAATAAGCATGCAACTGTTAGGGATATGCTGTAGAACCAATTGTATCATGTAGTTCAGGGATATCATTCTTTGTATATATATTTTTGTAATTAACTATAAATTAGTTTACGATTAATAAAATGTCTTTTATATCATTTTGCATATACAATTGCTGTCACGCCCCAACCCTGTGGTCCACTTGTGACAATCGCCATATTCCCTTATGATACATTTTCTACGCCTAGAATGTATCAAAAAAGCTTATAAGACTTTCTTGTCAATTACCAAAACCTGAAAATAGTTTTTATATAAAATTCTCATCCATGGGATTACCAACATCAAAGAATTGATTATCTCCGTAATCAATTCATCCTCAACATAATTGATTTAATATAAATATTGATTCAGAAAAAAAAATCATTAAACTTAAGGGTTAAACAATAAAATAAATCCTTACATAAATATTTAATTAAAATACAATAATTTACTTATATCTTAAAAACTACATATCTAGTAGACTTCAGTTACAAATATGAGCCAAGAGTCGAAAACCTACCAAGAGTGTCGTAAGCTCTCTATAGCTATCACAAGTCCAGTGAGCACTAATACTCCTAACATGAAAGCTGTACTTGTGAGGAGTGAGTATGTAATTATACTCAGTGAGTAAACACATACATACACACGCATTTCCAAATTCTCAGATGTTGGGATTTGATTATTTTCATGCTCGAAAATACATATATACATTTTTATTTACAACACATGAATGTAAAACATATTATAGGTCTGCATTTACTTTTAAACAACCAAAAAAAGCTTGCCATACTTTCTCGACTGCTACTTTGGTCGAGGTAACATCAAAATCCATTAGTGAGCCTTTTATGCATAAAATTCATATGCAATGCATTCTTATAAAATAACAAATCATTTATTTCTTGCTAATGGAGTATAAGGAAAAGATTTTGTGATTACCACATCATCCTCTTATAAAACTTAGCCTGTCTCACTGATGTTGGCTCTGAGTAATCACTTTGTGATAAAGTGACTATCCTTGTCGTATCCGTCAAATTCATGAGATCCATGTCAAGTCGCCAGAACTTTCCATAGGGTCTCTATATAACCATGCATCCACGCGTTGGCACATAGTGAGCTTGCCATGGTCTTCACCCTTATACCAGCCCTATTGCGGCTCATTCACCTATGTGGCCTCTCATAGGTCCGTCCATAGGTTACCTCCTTGTATATACAGTAATAATACATGCTTATTGGCCATAAATCGCGCCTACTGGCTTTAATTCAATAACCGGCCCACTGGCCACATCACCAATATACATGCATAGGAACAAATCATTTCATTTTCAAATAATAATTTTAAATCACATAAACAATTCAAATCCAGCCTCTCTAGCTGATTTAGCATGTATATGAAACAAATTTTTAAACAACGGACCAAATCAAATAGTTATCCCAATTGTTAGTGTATATGCTTTAGAAACAAATCGTGTTATAGGTTTATCGGCAATTAATTTGTAATCAGTATTTATTATTTTTATTAAATAAAAGAATTGTTCTTGATTCACATTTGTATGTTATTTCAACTATTTATACATGTTGTAAATAATTTATGAATGTGATAAGTCCAGATAAGACATTTAAAGTAAATGTTCTTATCAAAATCGTTCCCTACAGAAATAATATTATTTGGACAATAGTATTGTATAGTAGACACATTGAATGTTTTTGAAAAAATATAAAAAAGTTGATATAAGTTCGGATGACGATGATAGTCATGTCATTAGGGCATTATTGTGGATTCACGGTTAGAAAATCGTTTATCGAACATGACCAAAATAAACAATAAATCACATGGAATAGCATGATGTCAATGATTAATCGTTTGATCATATTAGTGTACGATGTAATCCTTCGACCTGAGACATCGTGGTTGAATCTGATATGGATGTGTATGGTTCATATGGTGTATACATACGAGGCTAGCCATGTCACGTACAATAAGCCGGTTTGGTCATGCATTGTTTGTACTCAGAAATGAATGATGGTCAATATAAGATCCGTTGACTCGGGATTTTAGGATTGGAGTTTTCGCTAACTCAATCTGTATCCAAGTTCCTAAGGTGAGCGTTCATAAATGTTAGAAAAATAAATCTCTGGCCAAAGTGATTATTAGTCATGCGAAGAGTTCGCGATGATAAGTTTCAAACATAGCGATCGACGGTTTACAGAGAAATCGAGTTCAAGATTTTGACATCTGTGAATCTATACTCGATAAGGATATAGACGACGGAAGGATATTACCTACATAGCAAATATGATAGTTTATATTAAAATGGGATTTGATGAAGTTATTAAACTTGCTACGTTTTAGGGGCTATGGCATGTTGCTCGATGTCAACCATAGTCAGTGTTTTTAGAATTAATTTTGAATGAGATCCAAAATCAGGACACTGCTAATTCACGGGGGTCCCACAAGGTCACACCAATACTTGATGTGAGAGGGTACAGATTATTTAAAAGGAGGCTAGCATCATCCTAAAATAATAAGGGTTTTGATTATTTTATGTAAGTGTTACATAAAATTAAATAAGATATTTTAAGAATTAAAATAGCCTTACGATAATTAATTAGATTAATTATATTTAATTGAGAGAGTACTTAATAATATTTATTAGGGACTAAATATTAATCCTTTAAAATTTAAAGGACTTATAATAAATATCTAGGGGTTAAAAATGCAAACTACTGTAGTTTGCATGCTTTTATGACAATAAGTGATTGTCCAAGGATTAAGTTGCAAAGCATGGGGTAATTTTTACCAAAATTAGATTTTGCAAAGACTCCCATGCAAATAAAATATTTGTAAATTAGTCCTAGCTATAAAAACTAAAGTCTTTCATATTTTCTCATTAAGTGAAAAACACTAAGAAAATTGGAAGAAAAACTCTCTTTTTCTCTCATAAACCTCTCCCTTTCATTGTGCATTAAGGGTGAAAAATTGTGGAGGGCTTGTGTTCTTCAAGTCTACTACTCCTTCATCTTCATTTTCATCAAGCATCCATTGAAGTAAGGTAAACATATCAATTCCATCTTATAAATTCAGTTTTTATTTTGAAAGATTATTATGAAAATCTTGCAAGCTATGAAATGTTCTTAGTATGCATGTCTAATTTATCATCCTCTTTATGCAATTTTTTTTTCAACACCAATATCATGTAAAAACATCTATAAACACATGTTTAACACACAACAATACATATATGTATATCACACACATATATTTACATAATTCATGCATGTTTAAATTTACACATAACAAAAGGAAGGGTAATCACTCGTACTAAGTGTCCTTGTAGCCACGTGGTGCTTCACTCGAGTTTTCAGAACCTATTATCACACATAAATATTTTAAATAAATTCCACGCCCCCAAATAATTATACTTATATGCATACAATGGAATGTTCGTGGAAATCGTGGCTAAATGTCTGTAGTTGACACATGACACCTCACGATACTTATCTTACGGACTATTTATTCGATTTCCAACAAATGAAATCCCATGGCCATTATCATTTCAAATTTCATATTTCCAAACCAAATTTTCAATATTAACTCAATTTTTAAAATCCACTTCTAGTTGATAACCAATACATAGATTTTTCACTAAAATACATTACGAACTTAATTACAACTGTCTAACGTTTCCTCGCAGAAATTCAAATAAATTTTTACATGAACAGTAAGCCCTAGTTTTCTTATACATTCAAAATATTAAAATTAAGACTATTATGGGTTAACAGGCTTACCGTTTAACTTGTAGTAGTTCGTAGAACCTCAAATCACCAATTAATCGGAAAACCCTTAATTTGTTCGCGAAACCCTAATATCCTTTCATGCTTTTTCTTGCCCTTTTTTAGTCCAAATGTGGCACCAAATTGATAGAAGAGGAGATGGGAACTCATATGGGAAACAAGACTTGATCGAAACTTAAGGGATTGGTTTTGATTTGTGAGAAAAATCAGAGAGAGATTGTGAGAGAGAACATGTATTTTAGAGAGAGAAAGAGAATGGACGAATGAGAAGCCTGAAAATGATCTCTCTCCAACTCATGGGTATTTATATAAATGAGTGAAAAGACTGGGTTGCCCTTTGAAAATCTTTGAATTTTAGTAATTGCCCTTAAAAATTCTCTCAAATTCTCTCGATACTTTTGAAAGCAGTAGCCTTCGAAACTTTAAAGGCAAAAAGTGTCAATACTTTTTGCCTAAAGTGTCGACACTTTCATAGAAAATGTCGATATTTCTCGAAGTTAGTATGTTCGAATTATTTTTGACCAAAATTATTGATACTTTTTCCTCAATGTATCGACCACTTTGCAAAGTGTCAACACTTTCATTAAGTGTCGACATTTTCAATGAAAGTGTCGACCTCTTTAGCATGTATCGGCCTATCCCTTTATGGTGTTGACACTTTTCAAGAAAGTGTCGACCTTTTCCCTTCTCAGTGTCGATACTTCATGCAAAAGTTTACATTTTCTCACCAAAACTTGAAATTAAAAATTAAAAAGATTGTCGAATGCGTCAGCGTAGGGCGTTACTCGAAAACCAAATATGCGCTAAGTCCAACTTAATTCATTTAACTCCTTATACCATAAGTTAGCTTAAGCCACCTAAGCCTCGATTGTGTATTAACTAACCATATATATGCATGCACGAATGTGGATATCGCTTAGTGACCATGTTATCCTTATGTTTGAAAAATAGAGTTTAACAATTGCTAATTTATAATGTATATAAAATGTAGAATGAGATCCAATGATGTATTATGACGTCATGTCTATATCTGTAAATAGTTGTAGATATAAGTACAAAGTCTATGATTTAAATACATCTAAATCAGTTTCCGGTTGAGGTAATGTCATATAGGAATATAACATTGCATGACTGATATGTTTGATGCTATCAAGGATTAGTATTAGATACTAATAGTTGGGTGACAAGTCTTATGTCACAAGAGCATGGACATAGATAATACGTTGGTAAATGTGTTACTGAACTTGACTAAACATGACGAATCATATGGGTGATTATCTACAGTCAATGATACGTCACACAGCCGTACTAGTATACCACTAGTCCTATGACCAGAGGTGTTACAACTGTCCTCTACACTGAGGCACATTGTTCACTTGTGTATATCGCATCGAGCTAGCCATGCCTAGTGAAAAAAACTTGCTGGTAATGTGTTTAAGTGTATGAGGACAGATAATAACCAAGATGGAATCTGCTAGCTCATATGTTGAAGCTTGAGATCCTAGGTAGAATTGTCATAAATGGGAATAAAGTCTTTGGCCAAAGCATATACGTTCGAAAAAGTGTTTTGCGGATATATGAATCCTGTAGATAATTGAGATTCTGATTCTATGATTGAATTAGGGGTTCGATGATGCCATGACCCACACTTGATTAGGAGTTGGCAGCAGAAGAAGTTTACTACATGCACGTACGATTATATGGGTTTATCTAGTATATTAATTCATCTATGTCTGAAGGGTCATGACATCTTGCTAGAGGTTACTTATGATCATTGGGAATTTCAGTTACAAAGAGTTATACCAAAGAGTTAGTATCTATCCATGTCCAACTCACAATGAACCCAAAAGGTCACACACATTAGTCGGTTACTTAATGATGATGGTAATTGCTATTATACAATAATAATTAATTTAGTTAATGATATTATTCCAATACTTTGATCGGATAATAATTTGATTCTTTATTGTAAATAATAAATTTCTCGGTTATGACGCGTTAGCACCCCTGTGAGTGAAAAATATTTCGGTAATTTATGGGATAATGTAAATATGATTTACGAATATATAAGTTTTTTAATAAGATATTAATGAATAAATGAGTTTATTCATTATTGATTATT
>JAXCLQ010000005.1:15251990-15265616 GCA_035584115.1 Cedrela odorata | reverse complement strand
AAAAAATATTATTAATATATAAAATTTATATCCACAAGTATTTTAGTCACTTCAAGTTAGATGAGTAAAAAATAATGGTATTATTATTGAGGAAGTATATATTAATTTTTAAAAATTTTACTGTGTGATTTCACAATAGAGGAAATTTTTCATAGGTAGCCCTGTAATATAACTAAATTATTTTAGACCCATTTTGAATATAAAACAAATAGAGGGGCTTGTGAGTAATTTACGCAGAAGTTGAACCCAGTAGACTGACCTTACGTAGCGAACGAAGCGTTTAAATAAATTTGTCAGAAACTGTGTTGTGAGAGTGATTGGGAGATTTGAGTGGGGTTAGCTCAAAAATCAATAGGTATGGAATCACAGAAGAGAAAACTGGTGATGGGTCATTTTGTTTTTGTCTTAATTACAATGTTTGTTGCATCAAATGTCGAAGCTTGGACCGGTGAGATTCACGGGAGAGTTGTCTGTGATGTCTGTGGTGATTCCTCCTTTGGACCTGAAGACCATGTTCTTGAAGGTCTGTCTTCTCTTTCTCTTTCTGATTTTATAAATTTTGATCATTTTTTTTTTGTTTCATTGTATGTAGTCTGTTTTTTTTTTTTTTCTAACTTGCTTTTGACTTATATTTCATGGGCTGATGATATTAATGTGTGAGTTGTGCTAAATTTTGCTCCTTTTGGTTCATCTTCGGTTAATGATTTGTTTTTAGGTTTCCACAGAGCGTTATCAGATGAATTTCTATATATCGTGTGCAATTGGGCATTTTTCTGTAAAATCATGCCTTGTTTAGTTAATTTTTTTTTTATCTGAGTTTTGTCTTTGAGTTATGGTTTTTCATTGGTTGGTAATATGTTCATTAGCTTGTTTTGAATGTAAATTGATTGGTTTGATTGAAATTATGACCAAAGAAAGATGAGATTCTTCTTGTTCATTTTTTTTAATGGGCATATTTATTTATACTATTCTTATGGTATTTTGTATTTGATATATTCTAATGAGTATGTATAGTTTCCGTAACTAATACAGTTATAAAGAGACCAATAATTAAAATTATTGGGTTTGCTAAAACTTGTTCTTTTTGAGTTCTTGATGATTACCACTGTTTTAGAATTTTTTTCTTGTAATTACATTGAAATAATTCAATTGCTGCAGTGACTGAGGGGATTGATGGGAATTTCTTAATGTTGTTTATATGTTATAATATTGTACCTATCAAGTAAGTATTTTGTCTCTAATGTTAATATTTCCTAGAAGGAATTAGATAAATCTTATCAGTTACCTCTAATCCTGCATAAGATTTGTGATTTTTGTCAAAGTTGAATCTCATTTATTTCACAAAACTAGGGCAATATCTTGTAGTGGTAGTATAATATAAGTTGAGAGTGTTGTTTTTTCCTAGATAAACTTGTAGTAAAAAAATGTGTGCCCACAGATTAACCAAACCCAACACTTAAATAGAACGTGTTCTTTTATTCCAGTTGGCTCCTTAATGGTTAAAATTTGACAAGTGAAAAAATTTTACTTTGGAGTTTATTTGCTCTTTTGCTAGTTTGGTTTAGTTACTTTACGTAACGATACCTTCAATATGAGAGTTAAATTGTCTGATTTCTCATAGTTTGGTTTTATTAAGTATTAAGAATGATCCTGGGAGATGGCTGAGATGACTCTCTTTATGTGATTTTTAATTTCTGTTTTTGTAGTCTCTTATGTGACTTAACAGTCATCATGTCAGCTCTCTTAAAACTTAAATGTTCTTAATTTCTAGAAGTTGCATACCAAATTTCCCAAACAAATCAAAAGCTTGATGTCAGAGAAATATGTCAATTACTGTGTCTTTAGGGAAATTGGCTTTAATCATCTGTCTTTATGTTTGTTGCTGTGAAGTCAAAATTCCAGCTTGTATTTTAGTTGATCTTATATTGCAAAAAGTATGCTAATTTTTGGGAATTTATTGTAATAAAAAAGAAATATTTTCAAAATATTTATGATTGACTTTATTCTTTCTGCATCCATCTAGGGGCATGGTATATAAAGTTTGTTTATATGCTTTGAAGATATGTGCTTTAAAAATTTCATCCTTTAGGCTAGATATTGCTTTCTAGTGCCTTAGAGAATGAAGTATTATGGACTTGTGCACATCTCTCTTAGAACTTTATAAAGCTGTGAACAGCATGTGAAGCTACAGCGAACATGTCAAACTCTTAGCTGCTACATGGGATGGAATTATGAAGCATCAATAATTTCTTTTTCATCGATGCATGTTCTTATGCTCAATGAGGTGAAACAGAGGTGAATTGATTTTGCCACAGGTGCTGAGGTTGCTGTTCTTTGCATAACAAAATCTGGTGAAGTCTTAAATTATCAAGCATTTACAAATGATAAGGGAATGTACACTGTAGCCGAGACAATGCCTGAGAGTGATCGTTGGGATGCATGTCTGGCACGACCCATCTGCAGTTTCCATGAACATTGTACCCATCTAGGCAAAGGCAGCCCTGGGGTCAAGTTCGCCTACAATCATCCATCAGGTTATTTTCACACCGTGAAACCATTTGTGTATCGACACAGTAGTGTGCCAACTTACTGCATTTGAAATTTAGAAAATGTTGGAGTGTATATGTTTGTTTAGATTTATATATATATAAGAAATCAAAATCTACGCTTATATTAAGTAGAAGGGAAAATGAACAAGAGAATGTTCATGTTTACCATATGTTTATGATTGTACTGGGCATGGCCTTGGTCTCTCCATGATATTGCTGGTGACTGACCTCATCATGGTCATCACAAAATTATACATTTCTGCAAACTTTAAAGGAATAATATGTTAAAGCCTTCTTTTACCATCTGCAATCTTTTAGGCTGTCCAGTATATTAAACCATGGGTGCTAGTTAGTTTAACTAGCAGAGCCGTACGAGAGATTTGAGGTTATTTGCAATGTTTATTATTCAATTTCATAATTTTTCTTTTTAATTTTGTATAAAATAATAAACATAATATATGATTTATCAAAAAATAATTTTTTTCTGAAAATCAAAGGAATAGCACATTCTAGCCCATTATTTATTTATTTATTATTATTATTATTATTTTGTGTAATAATCTAATGGAAATAAATAAACACTTAAAATGCAAAATTCAATCGTTAGAACGCGGACACGGCAGTGACCAAACACAGTTGACCGATGACAAATGGGTGGGCCAATGTGCTGACTTGGCAAGTATTGATAGGAGTGTTGGACGTGTTCTATGCGTTACGATCTCCGTTAAATGACCAAATAACCCTTATGAATAAGAAGGTTCGCCTGCAAGTGCAACCAAGCAGGGGCGTAAACGTCCATAAGAACCAATTGCAATTTGCAACAATACGAAAACCGTTAAAAGTATGTCGTGAAGAAATAACAATGACGGTTGTGTAAGAGAAAGAGAGAGAAAGAGAAAGAGAAGGATTGAGTTTCAGTTAGAATGAAACAAAGGTTTGTTCGGTAGACAAAAAGCAGAGAGAAAGAGCTTTGAATTTGTTGAATGTGAAAGATGAAACAATGGATATGCCAGTTGAAGAAAGCATTTGGTGTTCCATTTCTTTGGCTGATTTGCCTGATTTACTTCACCCAGGTTTCAACAAGCTCTCTCTTTATGTATTTATGCATTTTTTTCCTGTATTTTTGTACGCTATCTCTTTGTTTATTTTGTCTTTCAGGCTTATGGTTTTGATCAATGGCTGTGATTCTTTTAAAATTAATTTTTGGGCTAATGGGATGTTTTGATGGGTGATTTTATTGATTTTCCTTTCTGGGATTTTTATGATTTATGGATTATTGGTGATTTTGGGTGATTAATGGGATGAATTGATTGATTTGAAATTCTAGTTGGTGTTTAAGATACTTTTTGCTTCCCTCTTATATTTTGTTGATTTTATCTTCAGCTCACATTCTTATACCAATTACTTATCTATTGTCCTGGACATGTGAATGTAGGGTTTCAGATCATTTGTATGGACCGCAGTTTCCTATCAGTTGAAAGATAAGCTTCAGTTGTCACCTTCAGCTTCCCAATTCGTGACTTCAGTAGCATTTTTCCCGTGGAGCATAAAACCTTTATATGGGTATGAATAATAATAATTTTCGGGTGCTTAGCTTTGTGATGAATCATTAAAAATAGATTTTTAATTCTAATAAAATTGAATTATCTTATAATGTGACAGAAAATTTACCTTCTCTGTGTGGTGATAATATCATTTTTTTTTACAGAGAATCTATGAAAATGCCTTGTAAAATAACATTAATTTGTAAGAAAGTCTATGAGTATATAATTTACTGATAAATTTTCTGGCTTATCTGAGCAGCTTTAACAGGTTATACCTTATGATTATACTAATTTTTGTTTATTAACAAATATGTGTACTAACACATGAACATAGCGAATTTAGTTTGACAGATTATGCATTAGTCATTGTGTCCAGTTGCAAACTGTTCCTAGAAATTAAGTTGTGTTTTAATATTATATATTCGAATTTGTTTTTTATTTTATATGCAGGATATTGTCTGATTGCATTCCCATTAAAGGAAGAAAACGGATTCCGTACCTAGTGATTGCAACTGTTCTCTCCCTAGTGCCATGGCTAATTCTAGGCCTAAATGCATACATAAGGAGTTCTACATGGCACCTTATAGTTCTGTTGACAGCACAAAACCTGGGCACTGCCATGGCAGATGTTGTAGTTGATGCAATGATTGCTGAGGCAGTAAGATCTGAGCGGTATGTCCAGTTCTTGAGTTTCTTCTATTTTTCTAACTATGCAAACTTTAAATTATAAATTGCTTAGTCTGGCAAGAATATATGGAGCAAGTGATATTCAAATCCACCCATCTAGTGCATGATTTATTTATTCTTAGTGGAATTACTCTTTTATGTTTGCTAACAAGATTTATTTATGTTCTTAAGATATATATGATCACTCACAATTGCAATTGATCAGTGCCTCATTTGCCGGAGACCTCCAGTCTGTATCTTGGTTGGCATTGGCAGTTGGCGGAATATGCGGAAGTTTGTTAGGGGGTTATGCTTTATCCAACTTAGAGATAGATAGAATTTTTATTCTTTTTACTGTACTGCCAACCATACAGCTATTATCGTGTGGTTTGGTGGAGGAGAATCCAGTGGGCACCAAAGTTTTGCAAGAGGTTTCAAATTCAAATGGCTATCATCTGGTTAATGGGAATAACAATATTTTCGATGAAGATGGATTCTCAGAGGAGAAGTCCAATATGAGCACAATAAAAAGAAAGAAGAACAAGAAGAACAAGAAAAAGAGAGCGGTCAAGACTAGTGAATCCCATACTACTGAAAGTGGCAACCCGTTGGTCTTACAATGGTACCACTCTCTGAAAGCTGCTACTTACAGTTTGTATGGTGCATTTAGACAGCCAGTGATCTTGAGGTAATTTACTAAGACTTTTGTGATGCATTTTAGGTCCCCTTTTATGTGCCTTGCTATTTTCTTTTTGATGAATTGGAATATCATTCTAATGATGGTACTTGTGATTTTACTTATTCTTGGATTCAGGCCAATGACTTGGTTTTTCTTAGCACATGTAACTATTCCAAACCTATCAACTGTCATGTTCTACTACCAGACAGAGATCTTGAATTTGGAAGCATCCTTTTTGGGCACTGCACGTGTTGTTGGATGGGCAGGACTCATGCTAGGAACCTATACTTACAACCGTTACCTAAAAAGGATGAAGCTACGAAGAATTTTATTGTAAGTACCTAGTGTTTAGGTTATATATCTGTAGTAAAATTGTTATTTCTCTTAAATTACTTACCCTGCGTGGCCCTGATCTATAAATGAAATGCAGATGGACTCAAGTTGGTTTGTCAATCTTGAGTTTCCTAGACATTGTTCTAGTTTCTCGAATGAATCTTACCTTTGGGATATCTGACAAGACCATGGTGCTGTATGGTTCTGCTGTCGCTGACGCAGTCAATCAATTCAAGTATGTTCATTTAGGGCTTGTTCCATTTTGCTTTTGTCAGCATCAAGTTAACACCAATATCTTGGACGAAGGATTCATTCATAAGCTTCTTTTATATTTATGCATTCATCCTTATGTCCATTTGTAAGGAATGAACTTTCCATCATGACATGCTCTTACTATGTTTGCTGATGCAACTGCAGGTTCATGCCATTCCTGATATTATCTGGACAGTTGTGCCCACCTGGAATTGAAGGAACTCTCTTCGCCCTTTTTATGTCAATAAACAACTTTGGTTCCACAATAGGATCATTTGTTGGTGCCGGGTTGGCCTCAGTTTTGAACATCTCTTCAGGGTCTTTTGACAACCTTCTTTTGGGCATCATTATCCAAGTCCTCTGCACTTTCATTCCAATTGCTTTTCTATTTTTGATACCAAAGGAAGCGACAGGAGTATCGACATAATTAGCTCTAGATTATTTCTCATACAATGCAGAATTGCCTAGCAACTGATATGAATAGGAAATCATTTTGATTTTTTGTCAACGTTCACATTTAGAAACTCAAAGTAATAGCTTCCTCTTGAGTTATATGGATGTTAGCATAGAGCTTGGTTCCCACAGTTTTGTGATGTATAAATAACATGTTATAAAACAGTTTTAAGGAGCAGATGAATATGAAATACAGGTTTTCTTCTATTATTCAGTTTCTGTTTTGCTTGTGTCCTAATCAAAGATTATAGCCACTGCAGGCATTGCATTCTTTTTCATAACTGTACAATGGAAGCGAACTTCAATATACCCAAAACCAAAGTGGCAAATCTATTTTGTGAGGGTCTCTCAGCCTTGGATCTTTTCATTCCTCTTGAAACTACAGCTATTGATATTACTTCTGCCTAAATTGCTTTGTGATTGTCAATAAATACTAAAACAAACAAACAAAATGCCAAAAAGAAATTGATTTAATATTTGATTATTTTTAGATATAATTTATGCAATACTAACAATCAAATATATGATTATGATTTTAAATTAAATATATGAAAACATATTTTTTACAAAAGATTTAATTATATCAAAATTATAATAATAATAAGACTTAATTTCTTGATCTGTACAATTCACTTGGATCAGAAGAGAGGTCATCATCTGCTGCAACAACACTACTAAACTTCTCAAACCCAGAAAGAATATTTCTTTTGTAAAATTGAAGAATGAGAAGAAGGCCCGGAATCGGGGGTTTGCAGACCGCAGCTGCAGCCAGGGTTCGTTTTATTATTATTGTTTCTTTTCAAACAACCTTAATCTTTGCTAGAATTCTTACACTTACTGTGGTATTTGTCAAATCTTATTATTGTTGATTTAAAAAGTTTGGATTTTTACGTAATATATATTTTATGCAGGATCAATATCGGGTACTGGGAGAAAATGTAGCAAAATTAAGAACCGATCTCATGAAAGAACAGCTTGCCACCTTTCGCTCTCAGCTCGAAGACTTTGCCCTCAAACACAGGGTCATTTTTTCTTTTTGTGTTTAAATTTGGCTATTTTATTATTATTATTATTATTATTATTTGGTAATATGGTTAATGAATATTTAAAATCCTGATTTCCTTTTTCACAACTCCTAGTTCTTTTCCATGAGAATTTGGATTTTGACTTGCAAAAAATTATTGAAATTGGTTAAATTAATGACAATATAGTGTCATTAAATCTGTGCTAAAGTGGGTTTTGTGTTTATATATTATTTATTGGAGTGGTAACAAATAGTGATATTGGAAAGAAAGAGACCTTGGTGCTTATGATTATTCAAGCTTAGAAATTGTAAATTGAATGAATGTTTTGTACGAGAAATATTAATTTCACTTGAAATTGTGTTATATTTTTTGAAAAGCTGTGAATTAATGAGCTGAGAGTTGAAATGGGTTGGTGCAGAATGATATACACAAGAACCCCACGTTCAGGTCACAGTTTCATGAGATGTGTGCTAAAATGGGAGTGGATCCATTGGCCTCTAATAAGGGCAGAGCTGTTAGGGATCAGTGAATTCTACTATGAACTTGGTTAGTCTCTTCTGCTCGAGTTATAGTTCATGTCTCATGAGTTTTGAAAAAAGTTTTCTTGAGGTGTGATTTTGTATTGATTGTTGGTAAAAGAAGTTGGATGCATATGCAAGCCTTTGGTCTTAGCTAAGGAAACATTTGCATATGTAACCCTCAGTTTGGCATGACTAAGATTTTAGCAAAGAAAATATAACTCCTTTGGTTGTGGTTTGCAATTTTTCAATGCGTGTTGTCAATTACAACATTGATGGGATTGCTAATTCTTGGCAATAAGACTAAAGCTCTTACAGAGGTTTAATACATATATATCCTCCCTAAGA
The DNA here is from genome assembly GCA_035584115.1 of Cedrela odorata. Lineage (NCBI taxonomy): Eukaryota > Viridiplantae > Streptophyta > Magnoliopsida > Sapindales > Meliaceae > Cedrela > Cedrela odorata. Next base: position 15,257,249 of record JAXCLQ010000005.1, on the reverse strand, counting down.
TTCCTGTTCTATAGATTGGCTACTGCTTGTTCCTTTATCTGGTGACTGTAGGATGCTCATGTCTGTCCAGCACTTAGGCCCTGGAAGATTTATCTTTATAATTATTGTTCTTAACAACAAACTGGGAAGCCTTTGAAAATGAATCATCTGAACTCTTCAGAGGTGCAGCTACAAGTCTCTGCCTGGGGCATAAAATTAGCTTATGAACTGTAACTACTTGCTTCCTCCAATCTTTATCATCCATGTTCTAGTTGTTCCTAGTAATTGAAAGACAGATTCATTATATAGTAGAATGTTTTTGTCATGTTGTAAGATGTTGATGAAACATGACAACTTGGCTAGACAGGAGTGCAAATTGTTGAGATTTGCTTGGCATCTAGACCCCATAATGGAGGTCTGATCAACCTGCAGGAACTCTGCAATCTGCTTTGCCAATGACAAAAAAGTGATCGTGAAGCTGTGTCTGAAGATGATTGCTTGCGTGCTATAAGCAAGCTGAAGGCATTGCAGTCAGGAATGGATATGTGTTATATTGATGCTAGAACGGCTTCAGATACATGAATGTGTGGTGTTTTATTAATACGTAGTCTATTAATTTCTCCAGGTACTGGGTAGTGGTTTTGAGGTGATTTCTGTAGGAAAGACCATAATCAAGTTTTAGAGTTGGCCCAGGTTACATCCATTCTCTGTGTTTTCCTTTCCTTATATTTCCTTGAACATTTGCTTTTGTTATGAACTCTCTGCTGTTATTATATTCAAGATAGAACCCTGTATTACAAATAACAAATTGAACAAATATCTGATTGCATGGCACTTTTGGTTCTATCAGGCTCAAGGTTTTGTGACTGTTGACGAGGTAGAGAGACGACTTTCCTGGACATCTGGTTGTGCGATTGATGGCCTTGATTTTTATTAGAGATAAGTTGTTGCAGCCACTGGCCTTATTAATATATATCACCATTTTCTTTTTCTTCTCCATTTGAAGCATGTCTAGTTGTATCCATGGGACTCAAAAGTCTTTATTGGAATACAGGAAGGTCTTGCTATGATTGACGATGGCTACAGAGTTGGAAAACGCAGATATTGGTTCCCCTGTGTATCTTCCATCGCCTCATCAATAGGGGCTGCTTCTTAACAGTATGTTTCCCCATGCAGTATCGTTGTATTCATCATAATATGTTTTGAAGATACCCAAAAGATTGAAGTGCAAGAAATCATTACTTTTTTTTTCCTCCTTCGTAGTTCTAGTTGGTAATTGGTATGATCTATGCGGACATATGTTAATCTTTCAAGGCAGAATTGGCAGGAAAATAATCCGTGCCATCGTTCAAGGTAAAAAAATCAAAGACACTAAAAAAGCGAGAGAATGAGTAATCGGTGATATTACTAGTCATCCCATAACTTTTAGACCGTTAATTTCTCTCAGATTGCTACATATCAAAGTAAAGTGTGGCAGATAATTTTTTTGGTGTTAGTTGCCATGGCAACCATCAACATTAGGTTCTGCAAGCCCTTACACAGGTTACATCAAAAGTGACACACATAACACTTTTAAGGTTCAAGCAATATCTCGAAGATCCTTCAAACCAGCTTGCCTCTTGGATTAGTAAGTAGTTTATAATTAATAAATATGGTTGTTAATTAGCATTTTGATTGTGGTACTTTACTAGCCAGTTGGTTGAATTGATGAGACCTCTTGGAACGATACGAGAGGATTTCCCCTTGGAATGATTCGAGAAGTTTGGAATCAAATTCAGTCGTATCAAAGTTGCCGAATTAAGTTTATATTCATTAAAAAAGTACAGTTTAATATCCTATATAATACAACCAGTATAACACGGCATGATGATATTGTGTTACAGAATACACATCCAGATGACTGGTATAGCATCTCATTTGATATTACAACAATACAATCATGAGAGTTAAGTATGCGATTCTTAACAGAGTTAATGTTACTTTCAGCATGCCATTTTGGGCAGAAATAGAGCATTTGTATATTGGGTAAATGGTAAAAAAATCCATTGCTTTGTTTCATTTATTTATTTTTTTTAAGCAAAAAAGGGTCATTGAGAATAAGCAGAAGAAACATGTATACTGTGAAATCGTTTAACTTGAACAATGCTGTAAACAAATAGAGCGTTCTAAAATCAGGTCACCCAGCATTTCCGTTCCCAATAGAATTATATTTATGAACTTGTCTGGCAAAGGACTTTCATCCAGAAACATAGAGATATCGTTTTGTTTTCCTGCTTCACCTAAAAATCTAATTCAGAAAATGAAGATGAAGAAGAATTACATTTAAAAATAAAAATCAAATTCGTCGACTTAAATTATCAGTGGATTGCAACTTGAGATCTGGGAATCTCAGTCTCTTCAGTCCAGTGAGAGTTGGGTTCACTCCAGGACCGGGGTCGAACACCAAGTTTAAAAAACAAGACCATCTCCAATACTTCTAAAACCTTCTGTTTATCCAAGAATTCATTCCAAACTCCACTCACTATGCAGTAATTATTGTTGTATGGCGGCCTGTGATGAGCAGCATGTTGCGACCGCGACACAAGCACCCCCGCATCCTGTAACGCCACAACAAGCGGCGGCAACTTGCTCTTTGTGCCGTGAGCCCACGCATGAAACTGCTGGCTGAACATAATGCAGCCTGCGCACACACCAACGAAGCCATGAATGATTGAATCATTACAGAAGATGTCAATGGGCAGCACTGTAAATGCTGTGGCACGAGCCAAGGCATGTAAATTGTTGGCAAACTGACGTCTGGTGATCGTCCAGGGCCATTTATGATGACCCTGGAATGCTTCAATTTGTGTACCGAAAACTGGCGTTGATTCATCGCCATAGTTATCAATTCCCCAATGATAAACACCAGACCCCAAGTCAGCTAAAATGTAGCCAACGTAGCCTGCCAACATGGGTTCGAGCCAGACATGAGAACCGGCTGCAGCCGCTAAGGACTTGGCTAGAGAAATGAGCACAGTGGTGCACCCAGTTGCAACCCAAGCTCGATGAGACCAAGTTGATTGCAAAGTTGGGTCATTGAGCAAGGGAGGAGAACTGGTACTAATGGGTGTAACTAGGGTGGATGAAGTTGCTATCCTTGGTTCTATGATTAACTGGTCAGGGTTGGACCTGGGCTTGAGCTTGGTGCTAGTAGTGGCTGAACATGTCACACGTGAGTGACGACTCCAGCGCCGATGTTGGAACGTGGGAACTTGTTGTAAGGACCTTAATGTGTATTTGTGATGAGGGAGTACAGCCATTGAAGGACGTCTCAAAGAGAAATCAAATACAAGTTGTAATTGAGAGAGAGTATATATTATACAAGTGTTGAGCAAACGAAATAGTGGCTGAAAACAGTTTTACGTTTTCATGGAGAAAGTGATAACAAATAAGAAAACATTGTGGTGTGCAAACAAGGTTCGTGGGGCAATGGAAATCTCTAGTTCCTGGAATTGAATTTCTGTCGCACAATCTCTTTCAAGGCTTTTACCTTCTTGTGAATTTGCGTTTCCAATTTGTCAATGTATTCGTGGTTGATTTTAAGGAATGACACTCCCGCTAAGCACTAGAAATTATATTGATTAATGGTCCACTTGTACAGTAGGATGGCCAAAACTTTTTAAGGTATCATCTTGTATCATGTTATTCGTGTACTAATTTTGTCACAACCCCTTACATATAATCTTAACATCGACATTCTCAAAATTTTTCGCTTAATGCTAAGTCATTTTTTTATATACTATTATTATTATTATTATAATATAATTCTTAAATAATTATAATTATCAAAAATTCATACATATATAATAATTAGTCAATCAAATTATCTATATAACTAGTCATCGGTTTTTAAACTATATTAATAATCACATACAACAAAAAATTTATTCTATCCTTAATTATCTCCACTCGTGTTAACTCTCTTTCTATGCATTATTTTCTGAAAAATAAAATTTTATAATAAATAATAAGATTTGAACTCATTAAATAAATTATACAAATTTTTTCTATGCTGATGTAAGATAGAACATTTTTTTTTACCAAACAAACAAATGTGCTCAAACGGTCAATAAATTTTTAAAGTTTTTAACAACAGATAAATTTCTTTATATTACAAATATGCTCAGAATGACTCAATCAATTAACATTATCTGCACTCATGATGACTCGAATCAGAGCATAATTACATATTTTGTTTAAAATATAAATTTTTTTATCATCAATTATAACAGAAACGCACATAACACATTAAACAGAATTATTATTAGTTCGCAAATCCCGTATTTATTACAGGATTCGATTAAGTCAAATAAACATGAACTAATGACAAAAGTCATCAAATACATTTTTATTTATAAACTATATATATCTACAATATTTTCAATAATTTCTTATAATATTATAACTATCATGTAAAATACCAAAAATTAACGATTTTTATCATTTTCAAAACATGCTTAATAATACATTATTTTAAAAATAATTACAAATACATGCTTAATTTACTTACTTCCGTTCTCGATTCTATGAGTATATTTTTATGTCAATTACTCGTACCTAAAATAAAATCAATAAATTTTATTTAGGTTAAATGTTCATACTCACCATGATTTCTATATCCTATCCACATCTCAAAAATTATCACTTCCATATTCCTCACCTATTTATCATTAAGTTCACTATTTTATTCATTTTTTTAATACTTCTATCACAAAATTAACTTAATTCCAATATTTCATATATATATATATATATAATATTATTAAAATTTGTATTATAATGTTAAATTGTAGTTTAAGAATTAAACATATATGTTGTTTTAATGTATATTTATAATGGTTTGAGTTGACGGTATTTAGGAAATGGAGGAAAAAATACAGAAAAGTGGAAGTAGTTTAATTCTTAAACTACAATTTAACATTATAATACAAATTTTAATAATATTATAAACATACCAAACACATAATAAAAATATCAAATGAGAGGAATAAAAAAACTTACTAATTTCTTTTTTCACTTTCTCATTTTTCTTTTTTCTTTTTTCTTCCTTTCTCTTCTTCCCTGGAGTTACTTTTTCTTTTATTTCTTTTCTTATTTTTCTTCTTCCCTCTACCTTCTCTTTTTTAATTTGAAAAATCTTAATTATCCTAATTTTTTAATTAATCACAACAATGAATGGTTTAGACAACATCTAATAAATCTAATGGACCAAATTCATGACACCTATCTTTCACTTTACTT
>JAXCLQ010000005.1:15241253-15251890 GCA_035584115.1 Cedrela odorata | reverse complement strand
AAATTTTAAAATAGACGTTACGAATTTAATAATTATATTAATGATTGTTATCCCACAAATTTGCTTATTTATATGAATTGAGAGAGTAATTTTAAGAACTATCAATAGTTTTGTTATATAAGTACAATAATTTCATATTACATAATGTGTTAATTATATTGATAATTATTGTATCTAAACGAATGCATACATTAAATGATATTGCTAAAGGATAATTTCTTAACCAGTTTTCGGACAGCAAAACTAATTAATCCCAAACATGTCTTAAAATTTTGTCAACTCCCAACTAAATATTCTTGAAACGACGCCGTTAAAATGAAAGAAAAGTCAAAATCAAAAACAAAATTAGTGACTAAATACGTCCAACGATAATAATCAAAGCAAAAAACAGGTGAGAGTATTCCACTGAAAGTGGTTCATTTCTCCTACCGTTCATTCAATCATGGCGCGACATTCTTCTTCATCATCTTCATCTTCTGTTTCTCTAACGCTTTACGCAATCATATCGGTGTTATTAGCACAAACAACTGATTCATTAAAATACCCATTTCACCCTCGAGATGTACTGCCTCTGTTGCCGAGGCAGGTTTCGTGGCCAATCTTGAACTCTCTCAATGGTGCGGTGGACTTGCTGCCAGCATTCGTCGGTGCTTCCTCTTCCCCAGACGACACTGTCGAGTGGAAGGGCGCGTGTTTTTACCAGAACAAGGCCTGGATGGAGTTTCATAATAAGTCTGGCAGCGAATTTGGTGGCGGGACCCTTCATATCAAGGTCTGTAGGAAGCTTTTTTTTTTTTTGGTTTCTTTATGCTTATTTTTTAGCGCTTTGAAGTATTGGCTATACTTTAGTTTTTGATTTTGTTGAAGTTTTACTTCTTAGCTTGAGCTGTTTCTTAGTATTTTTGTGGTAAATTTGAATGTTTGGGTTCCTATATCTTGGGTATTTGATATGTGGGTATTTGATATATTCTAAATTGAGATTTTCTTTAAAAAAATTCTTTATTGGTGGTTTTCGGACTGTTTTGTTTGGTTTTGTGGAAATTTGGATGATTAGGCTTGTTAAACTTTGGGTATAGTTGAACTTTATAGCTAAAGTTCAAAACTTTTTGTTTTGTCTTTATGAGTAATTTCGTGATTAATTTCTCTGGGTTTTTGGAAACCTGGAACCTTAGGTACAGATTTTGGGTTTTGTTCAATTGTGTTTCTGAATTTGACCTATTTCTTTGGATTGGGAGAAATTTAGACTATTAAATATCTTTGTATTGGGAGACTTCTGGAGCTGAAATTAAGGTTTTGAAGGGTTTGTGATACCATAGATCATCTACTTTAACAGATATTTTGCACTTTTTAACTTTGGTTGTGGTTGACATTGTAAAAATTTGCAGTTATGAATACTTTTTTTCCCACTTAAACCAAATGAAATACATTAATTATTGCTCGTCAGTATCAAGTTTTTCTTTGGAATCCTGGTAATGTTGTACTCATGGTGTCTGTCATGATCAATTGACATTATCAAGGTATTGGCATCATCCCTAATAGATTTCGCTTTGAAGCTACTATCAAGCTTTTTTCCTCGTAATTGTGCAATGGAACAGTTTTTTATGTGGTCAGCAAGTGAAATTACAGCTGTCTTACATGAAATATTTTAAAAGGCATTTCTGTGCTTATCCAGGTTAGTAAGGCACATAGTTGGACATGCATGGATCTTTATGTCTTTGCCACTCCATACCGTGTGACCTGGGATTACTATTTTGTATCCCGTGAGCATACATTGGACTTTAAAGAGTGGGAAGGGAGAGCTGAGTTTGAATATGTAAGTTAGCATTTTCAATCATTCAGGACTCACCTCATGTTTTGGATGCTCTATGACACACTTATTAATTTTCTGTTATTGTTGCACTTTATTCAAAATTAGGTTAAAAACAAGGGAGTTTCGATTTTCCTCATGCAAGCTGGAATGCTAGGAACCCTTGAAGCACTGTGGGATGTCTTTCCTTTATTCACTAATACTGGATGGGGTGAGAGCTCCAATATTGGATTTCTCGAGAAGCACATGGGAGCTTCCTTTGAACCACGTCCTCAGCCTTGGGTTACAAATGTCAGTGTTGATGAGATTCATTCTGGAGATTTCCTTGCAATATCAAAAATCCGTGGACGATGGGGTGGTTTTGAGACTTTGGAGAAGTGGGTGAGTGGAGCTTATGCTGGTCATACTGCTGTTTGCTTAAGGGATTCCGAGGGGAAGCTTTGGGTGGGTGAATCAGGACATGAAAATGACGAGGTAAAGCTCTACAAATTGCTATATTGTGAAGATAGTATGGGATTCTGATAAGCTGGAGACCTTTGTGAATCCTTTTAGTATGGGAATCTATGGTAGACCATTTTTGCCAGAGATACTTAGTTGATCTCAGTGGTGGCCTTCCTATTTGATGTTCCCTTAGATGACCACAGAATTAATGGTAACAATTTTGGCAGTAGCCCCTTTCTGATTAACAAATTTCTTTTTAGTTGCTGCAACCAAATATACCATTTATCTTCATCTATTACCCTCCTTTTCTCTCTCCCTCTATTCTACTAAACATTCTATATTCAAGTTTGACGTTGTAATTGATGTCCTCTTCATCTTTTCATAATAAGACACCAAAAGTAAGTTTTATTCTTAGGATACAACAAATCAAACAAATCTTTTTCTTCTTCTCATTTATCATGAATGATTATTTCACTCTTGGACAGCCTATTCTACAGGATAAGTAGGACTTAAGTGTTACTTTGTGGATCCTACTAACCAGATGTTTCGGAAATTATTAGAAAATAGAGGGGCTAATTAATCAAGCACAGGGCTTGTTATATACTTCTGTTTATCCATGACCTGAATTTTTTCAGATGTGCTTAAATTTTTTTGTTTTATTTTATCTGATCTTTTTATATTTTGCAGGGGGAAGATATTATTGCTGTATTACCTTGGGATGAATGGTGGGAATTTGAGGTCAATAAGGATGATTCCAATCCTCATATTGCATTGCTTCCTTTGCATCCTGATATGCGAGCTAAGTTTAATGAGACTGCCGCATGGGAGTATGCATTAAGCATGGATGGAAAACCTTATGGTTATCACAACATGATATTTAGCTGGATAGACACTATAGATGGAAACTATCCACCCCCCCTGGATGCTCATCTGGTATTAAAGTTTTTATAACTGAATGTTATGTATAAAGTATCTAGTTTGAGGGTGCATATAATTTCAGTTGTGCACTCTTTCCCGTGTGCGTGCAGTTGCTTTTGATGCAATGAACAAAGTTTCGTAGTTTTTAGGTTTTGACTGCTATCTCTCTGGTCCTACCAGGTTGCTTCTGTTATGACAATGTGGAACCACATACAGCCTGCATATGCTGCTAATATGTGGAATGAAGCCTTGAATAAGCGACTTGGAACTGAGGTATTGTGAAGATATGTTTCTCCCTTTGCCATATCATTCTAAGGTTTTTATTGGAATATGGTTTGAATTCACGGTGTTTCCATTCCATCCATAAAAGATTAATTATAGTGTGATTCAGTTTGTGATCTCCTGAATACGATTAATTATCTAACATATGCATCTATCATATACTTCATTTATGAAAATTTCATCACCTTGCACTCCATGGTCGTGCCAAGTATTCCTTATGAGATGAGCATAGATAACAATATAATGTGGCTTAATTTTATCAACCAGGCCCTGATCGTTATGATCCGATGCCCTGGTCTAGACAATCATTGGACCGTTATTAAGTGTTTTTTTGGTTGGAACTCATATTAAGCAAGATCATTATTATACAAAGTTTTATCAGTATTATTGAATAGTTAATGTAATTTTTATGCTTTGTGCAGGACCTTGATCTTCCGGACATATTAGTAGAAACTGAAAAGCGTGGAACATCCTTTGATGAATTGCTGACTATTCCTGAGCAGGATGATTGGGTTTATAGTGATGGGAAGTCAACATCATGTGTTGCCTTCATTCTTGAAATGTATAAGGAGGCAGGGTTATTTGATCCAATTGCTAGCTCTATTCAAGTCACTGAGTTTACGGTGAGTTTATCAAGAGTAATTCATCTCTGCTTAATTTAATAAAGAAGTCTCTGCGTTGCATTTTCTTGATAATTTTGACTTATGAGATTATTTTTACTTTCATTTTTGCTTCATGATAATACACCTAGGTTCCATGTACCCCTCCCAATCCTAGGCCACCTGAGCTAGAGCTGAGGTGTTTAGCTATCTGAGTATCTTTTCTCAATTACTTACCAAGGAAAAAATGTAGAAATATAAACCAGTACTTGAATGATCAGAAATGTTGAACTTAATAGTTGTCATTGGTTAAGAAAATGTTGCAAGTGAGCTGGTTGATTTTCTCTTCAAAGTGCACTATAATTTTCATAATTATTCGAGAATGAATAAAATTCTGTCAAGGTTAAAGTGTGATCTTGTGGGTGATTTCTACTAATTGATCTATTGCTGAAACTGCAGATTAAAGACGCATACACACTCAGGTTTTTCGAGAATAATTCAAGCCGCCTGCCAAAGTGGTGCAATGATGGGGACACTGTGAAGCTCCCTTACTGCCAGATTAAGGGGAAGTACCGAATGGAATTACCTGAGTATAATTCGGTGGACCCATATCCCCAAATGAATGAAAGGTGTCCATCTCTGCCCCCGAAATACTCTAGGCCAGCTAACTGCTGAAACCACATTTGTTCTCGTACCGTGTTCTTGTAATGTTACTGTTATTCGACATGTATTGTTAGATACAAATGGCAGGAAATATGCTGAAATGAAAATTGATTGTGCCGGATGTAGATATGAAGATTAGACCGTAAAATTGGAAAGCTTTGTAGGCTATCAAAATGTTTTATAATGTAAATGATAGAAGATTAGTGTACTTAAATCATTTGCCATTCTTTTCAGAATTGGAATGTTACATGTTTAATTCAAAATGATTCCGTGTTGTGAATGCAGAACTGAGAAATGTAAACTACATTTTGATGTAATCTAAGAGCACCAACGCATGACTGAAATCCATCTCCAACAACTAAAAGATCAGTTCTACATTTTGCACTAGAATATCAATGTTTCAGTTCTACATTTTGCACTAGAATATCAATGTTTCTTCTTTGGCACAATCTGGATAGGTAGTCCTTTAGTTGGGACAGGCATTGGATTCCTACTGAAAAAATTGTCCGGACAGAGTAGCTTCAATGTGAATTGAGTAACCAGATGATGGATTGCAACTAGGATTTCAATCTTGGCAAACTCATATCCTGGACACATTCGAGGTCCCCCTCCTAATGGAACGTAACAGTAGGTTGGGATGGATGCTTGGTTCTCAAATCAGCTCGGATCAAACTGTGATGGTTCTGTGAATATGTTATCATCCATGTGTGTCAATATCTACGTACGAGTCAATAGAATATCAATGGAACCATGGCAAAGCTGATAGGTAGCAGAGAAAACTGTTGTAGTTTTTTTTTTTTCACTTGCTTGCCACCTTGGAGGGATCAGGTATCCGCCATACCCGTTATCTTTCAAAGCCTTCCTGAAGCCACCAAAGACGGGGAGAGTTTCCGTTGCTACTCTCCTTGTGTACTTCTTCTTGGCAAGATCTTCCCATGTTAGAAGCTCTTCCTTTTGCTTCCGCTACTTCTTCTTGTTCTTCAAAACCAAATAAAGCAGAATCTCAACACAATATCATTTAATTACAAATTAAGATTAAAGAAGAAAAAAAGAGGGAGAGTTCTGTGTATAATACCTTGAAGTAATGCTGCATAAACTGCAGGATCATTCGCTAAAAGACGCATCAAGAAAGTGACTAAAACAGCTGTAGTGTCATGCCCTGCAACCATAACAAGCATGACATTGTGCACAATCTCATTCTTAGAAATCGCGGATGCTTAGCAAACAAGTAATTAGGTAATCGTGAGGAGCAGCAGTGTTTTGCTCAAGATTCATCCTCTTCTCTCTTATAAGATTCTTCACCATGTTTTGGACCCTTGCACTTGCTCGGAGACTGCGGTTGAATTGTGTAAGCGGCAAGTTTACTGGGACTGACCACATTCCTCGTATCATTTATTGAAAGCCATCAACAAATCGATCTCTTTGAGCTCCCCTCTCAAGTCCGAATAAAAGTGAACATATTATGTTGAAAGTGAGCATCTTCATCTGGGGCAGTACCTTTCAGCAACAAAAATCTAGTTCAGATAAGTATTAGCTTTTCGTCTAGGACAATTTCGATGTTTCATTTCCTGAAATCTAACAATTTATAGCGCTGCACATAACAAAAATTTGGTAGCATCAAGCCATATAAACCTACCGTGATCTCCTCCTTCCCATGCCAATGCAACTCAAGATGCTTCATGATTTCTCCATCAATCTTCCCCACATACTTCTTCAATGACTCTGGCTTCAAGAATGATACTAGAGCATCTCTAACGCGCTTGTGATCTAGGCCGCTCAGTTCCAGCAAACACCGATCACCCAGAATCGTTCTTACTGACTTTGTTTGTTGGTTACTAATACGACTGCTGTCACTGGTAAAGACAAACTTGTTTGCAGCCTGTCCAAGAATGACTACTGTTGGTTTTCCAAAGAGGGTTAGCTTTGATATGAGGCCGTACTTTGTTATTCTTTGGTGTAGCCATTGTTCTGCAGTGTTGGCTCGCATGGCTCGGAGAAGGGCAAGGCTCTGTCCAATTATGGGTACTCCTAGAGAGCCTGAGGGAGCCTTTTTGATGATCTTCTCCTTGTTAGTAGAAGGAAGATAGGGAGGAGCAGAAAGAAAATGGTCAACAGAATATTCATGGTTTCTGTATAATAAGTGTGTGAATGCAAGAGAGACAGAGAGATAGAAGGAAAGAACACAGAGAAAACAGGCTTAATTAATGGTCTACAGAGAGGTGACAAGACAGGCCAACTAAAACGTATAGATACTATAGTCGGTAAATTAGTCAATCTTCTTATGTTGTTATTTGGGTTGGAATTTTTTCATAACTTTTTTAAACAATGTAAGTCAACGCCCAAAATTGTATTGATAGAAGTGCCGAGTCTAATAGATTAAGTTGCTGAAAGTTTAGTATAAAGATAGCAAGTTCTAGGTTTAAGATTGTAAATCTACAATTCAGATTATAACTCTTTAAGTAATGTCTTATATTACAACTCCAACTATCAATATTCATACCCCAGTTCGCTAATCTTTATCTTTGGTCCAATATGTCGCCAACTCTTTCCATGTACATAAGAAATACTTTGGGAAAATATTTTAACAGGTCACAAACAAGGCGTTTCTTCATGGCATTTTCTGCCTATTTCATCAGTTAGTGGGATTGATTTTTAGTTGACACCAAACATATGAAGATAGATGTTAGTTTCCTTATCTTATAGATTTATGAGAAGCCATCAAATTTCCAATTATGTTTAATCTCTTCAGTTTATTCTATTTTGTCTAGTCCCAGGAGAACTTTCTTCAGTGCATGCCTTTTGTCAACGTTTGTATAGATCCAGGTGTCATTGACGAAACATTACAGGAAATATTGGCATGAAATATTTTCGAGATGTTTTCGGAATCCAAAGCTGCCTCTCAAAGATTTGATTTCAGGGCGTCTAAACAACTGCCTGTAGCTAACAAATGTGATGTGTTTTTATAGTATTTTAAACAAGAATAGTTAGAATGAATAGATTAGATATCTACATTTGCTGGCTCGATCATGTAAGCTACAGGCAGAGGATCTTATTGGGCAACTTCAGAGTGTGGTCATTCGATCATTCTTCCAAAGAGGATGTCGCAGCCCAACCCAACTGCTTTCCACGTTGGTTCCATTTCCTCATGTGGGCTTCTGTTTCCAGAAAAGGAGAAAACAGAAAGAAAAGAAGTGGAGAAACGAAAATCTTGGCGAAGAACTGTTTTTGTTTCATTTTCAAGTACCAGCATTGTTTTTTTTTTTTTTTTTTTTTTTCTCGTTCACCAGTAGGAATAATACATACCAATACATCTTTGCTCAAGAAAGTGATATCTTGCAAGTTCGAACAGAAGAATCTACATTTCAGCAATCCCAACACATTTTTTTTGGAACTAATCTACCTAAAAATCATCAAAGCAATAATTCAGCCTTGGCTGGAATACGGTGAAATATAAACTACACTTGGAGGTAACCCAAGAGCAGGGATTGATTTCTGGTTAAAACCAAACTTAAGAAGATAGATGTTAGTTTCCGTGTTTATAGATTTATAAGAACCCATCAATATTTCAATTATGTTTAATACCTTCAGTTTCTTCGTTTTTGTCTTGTCCTAGCAAGAGAACCTTCTTCAGTGGATACCTGCTGTTAAGGTTTATTTAGATTATGTGTTGAAGAAACATTATCAATAATGTTGGCATGAAATATGTATAAAATGTTCTGGGAATCTAAAGCTACCTCTAAAATATTTTGATTCCGGCGAGTCTGAACATCAGGGTCAAATTCATTTAGCAGACATTGGCTACCCATGGAATTAGTAATAGTTGCTCCATTTTGTTTGAGTGTGATTGATGTGATGCGTCTTAATAGTATTTTAAACAAGAATACTTTAGAATAAATAGATTAGATATCTAAGTTTGCTGGCTCTACCGCGTTAGCTATAGGCAGAGGATCATATTGGAAAACTTCAGCTTATGCTCATTGATCATTCTTTCAAAGAGGATGTTAGAATCCAACCCAACTGTTTTCTACATTAATTCGGTTTCTTCATACAGGCTTCTGTATCCAGAAAAAGGGGAAAACAGTAAGAAAAATAGTGGAGAAACGAAAATCTTGGCGAAGAACTGTTTTTGTTACATTTCTAAATACCAGCAATGTTTTGTCTCGTACACCAGTAGGAATAATACATACCAATACATCTCTGTTCAAGAAAGTAATATCATCCAACAGAAGAATCTACATTTCCGTAATCCCAACACATCTTTTGGTACTAGTCTTATGAAAGATCCTCAAAGCAATCACTCAGCCTTTGCTGGAATATGGTTGCCACCAGTTGCAATTTTGTACAGATAAAACCCAGTCATGAGGGCACTGCAAGAAAACATATTCTAGGTGTTTAGTCCTTAAAAGTCAAAATGAATGTATAATTAGGAGTAAAATAAGTATCTATATGGCTATTGAGAGATAATAAATGACACAGCTTTCTTTGTAGACTTCTACTTGCTGCACTGATAAGGGTGTGAAATAATTAAAGAAGCACAGAGTGAAATTAGTATATTACATAATAACCAAAAAATTTGATATAAACGCACGTGGTTGTGTAGAGACCAGCAAAAGTCAAACTTTTTGTAGGCACTAAACATGATTGGTATTGTATAGCAGTACGAGTTCATTCGTAGATGCATGAACTGAAGATGCCATAGATATGAATGTTTGTCATTCATCATGAAAGAGAAGCTCTCATAACTGTGCAAGTCTTCTGAAAATCTGAAATCTTTTTTTTTTTTTTTCAAAAATATGAAACAAGAATCTACCTAGTGAGGCCACATTTCCAGAATACAACTATGGCTCAAAGGAACATCAAAATCAATGAATACCAAGTTAACAACTAACGTTCTGCCACTCCAGCCAGTAAATGCTCAAGGAGCCTAGAGTTATGCAGTGTTTCAAATGGGTAAAAAGATGTTCTCATGTTATGAATGGCCATATCAGGTTGGGGAGCATTCAGCATATGAGAATTAGACAACAAAAACTCAGATTTATCCTCAACTTACCTGATCCCAGCCACAATACCAGCAGGCATAATCTTCGAGGTTTGCATATAACGCTGTCCCATAACCACAGTCAGCACGGCTGCACAAACTGTATCAACAGTATAAAACTCAGTGCACATACAAATTCTTGCATTAGTGAAAGCCATAATTGCAGTAAACACATCTAAAGAGTATAGAGGTAAAGAAAAATTAGTCAATGAAGCTTTCACCCTTCAGTTCTTGCCTGCAATTTCTATGATTTCACTCTTCTATACTCATGTATTAATTAGATTCCACTTTATGCTACTCTTTGACCTTAATCATACTCTTTTTTTTTTTTTTTTCTAACCGTTAGGTCACAAAGTATCTCCTCTTAGTTTTACGTCGTCGACAACATAGACTTGATGCTAAGTTAGTAAGAATTTATTTGCTTGTTTCTCATCCAACTATATTTTCTGTCTCCTCAACTAAAATGGATCTACAATTTATTTCTTTGAGCACCACCAGAACAGTCTATCCTTGAAGGATTAGATCGCCAAATCAAGTAACAATTTTCAACAGGAAAAGATTTTACTTCTCAAAATTACACTTTAACAAACAACTTCAACCTACATCAAAATTTCATCAACTACCAACACATTCCAAAGTGAGAGAATCTCAAAGAAAGTTAATTTTCTTATCATATAAACAATTACCACCCTCGATCTACAACAAGAAGCATCAACACCACCAAACTGCAAAATTCACTGATTCTATAATTCCAAATTTATCTTACATAAATCAAATCCAATAAATAAAACAGAGCTAAAACTTAAGTCAACAACAAAAACCCAGAAAAAGTGTTTACCAGTCTCAACAACCAAAGCAAAGTAAGAGTTTTTCCTCTTCTCAAAGGCTT
>JAXCLQ010000005.1:15202207-15215143 GCA_035584115.1 Cedrela odorata | reverse complement strand
AGATACCGCATGGAAAATTTCAACTGGAGGTGTGCTCATCAATATGGTTTTAAGCCCAAGTTCTGCAATTGCACTAGATCTTCCAGTATTATACATGTTAACTGCCTGATAAATTTGAAAAAAGCTCTCAAGTGACAGCGTAAAATGTGGCTGGTATATTTTCCTTTTCTGTGATATCTTCAGGGTTGATAGCAGTATCAGCAATATTGAATTAACCAATGAAACATTTTCCCTCATCAACTTCAAGCCACCAACTAGGAGTTTGTACAGATGAGATGAAAATTCCATTAGCTGTTCAAGGGCGTGTCTTTGCAACCACTCAATGATGTTTCTGGATGAAATAACATCGTTGACAACCTAAACCAAAACATTCATAAGTCAGTGACACAATACATCTACAATTGAGATAAGATGGCCCACCATGTTTGAACAGTAGCAAATAAGACCTTTTATAAAATTAACAGAAGTCCAGCCTCTAGGAGAAGGAAGAATGACATTCAAAAAAATGTTGAAGTTTAGAATATCATTTTACATTGGTGAGGAAAAAAGTTAATATATGCTTAAAATGAAGAATGGAAAAAGATAAAGGCAGGATGTACCTAATGTGACTCCCTTCTAATTTGGAGTTTTATAGTTAACATCCAAAAATTAGCAACCTAAATGGGTTACGGGTGTCAAGCCGTTTGCCCCTGCGTATAATATGTTGTTTGATTGAACCTTCAATATGTCTATCATATTCTAATAAAAGATATTCAGAATGAGGACATAAACAGGTCAAGCATAACATTTGGGAACAAAGTGCCTCTTCCTTCGCATGGACAACAGCTCTCTCACGAATTTGAACCGATGAAAATTTGGTGAAATTGAAGAGTATTATTACTTGGTGGTATGTGTGCAAGAGTAGAGTGGGAATGGAATACTTGATGAATTATGTTTTAAGTCTGCAAGGTTGAAGATTCTTTTCTCCTTGATTTCATTTTCCAGTTATCAAATTTTTACTTGGTGGTATATGTGTGAGAGTAGAGTAAGAAAGAAGTACTCAGTAAATTATGTTCAACTCCGCAAGGTTCAAGAATCTTTTCTCTTAGATTTATTTTACCAAGTTATCAAATTTTTGTGCATCTTCCATGAAATTTTTGGATATCTTGGATTGCATGTTTGTTTTTTCTTTTTCTGGTGCTCTCTAGCATATTTCCCATTTACTAGGGCTGCACCACCACCATAGAATTGCATTTCCAGTAATCTCTCCACTATGTTACTTGAAGATGCCCCAAGATACTCAAGAATCCAAATTAATGTTTCAATATTAAAATCATACAGATAAAAGAAACCAATATAAATCAAAACAATGTTAAGGCCTAAAAGAAAGAAATTAAATGAAAACAATGAATACCTCTATAACCACAACCAACTGTGCTACCAGAAACCTTTTTTCATCTCCAAGTAGCATCCCACTGAAAATTGACAGTAAAGATGACAACCAAGAAAATAAGCCACAGTGTTCAACTAGATAACAAGCCATCTTCTGCAATTTAACCGACTTCTTCACTATCTGCAAATCATGGAAGTCAAATGCTTTAGTTTAACATGAGAGATATTTTTGGTTTGCTAGGAGCAAGCTCATAGGAGAGTCTTAACTACGCTAAACCCATCCAAGTACAGCCGCAATTCAACATCAAAGCTTAACAACAATTCTTTTTTCAATTTTTGACAATCAAGTTTAGTAGCATTGGAATTACATAAAATTCAAGATTCTGCCCCCTTCAAGTGTTGCACTAAGCTGGTTATACATATATTGTATATGATAGATAGAGAGAGAGAGAGAGCATGAGTCATCATAATAAGCTAAAAAATTACCAGAAGAATTAGTTCCTTTGATTCATTATCCGACAGTGGAGACACATAAAAACTCAGTAGAATCTCAAGTATGAAGTTCCTGATATATATTTGAGCATCATCATCTAAATTCAGCCCCGCATATACAAGACGAAGTATCCACAGCCTCTCTGTTCTGAAATTAACAGAAGTACTCGAGAAAAAGTCATGAAACAATGGTATGCACTGCAAATAAAAGCAAATTGGATATAAAACAGAGTTAGTCACTGCAAAATAAGTAAAGGAATATAAAGCAAACATACCTAAACTGAAAAAAAAATGAATTGTAAAGCATATACCTTCATATTCACCCTGGAAGAATGCATCAGGAGCTTACTTAGGGTTGTATAATGATCATGCGAAGGATCCAACAGTAAGAGAGATGTCTCTGCTGCAAAAACAGCTATAACAGAAGGGACTCTCTGCCATGGCTCTTCTATTCCATTCTGCACATATGTCAATAGAAGCCGAAGTCGCATTACATCCTTCTTCTTTTGACACTTCTGTAATAAATAGTTGAAGCATGAGTAACAAACAACTTCAAGAAAATTACAGTGCAGGAAGGAAAGCTATTTACCACTAGCAACAATTTCAAAAGCAGGTATCCATACGTAAACAGACCAATTGTTTGAAGCATCGATGAAAAAAACAAAAATGGCAAAGAAAAAAGTATCATTTTAATTTAATCAGGTTGATGAACAAATATGCTTTCTGCCCGTACGTTAAGAATTTCCCATAGAGGTTACCTAAGGCTTGTGATTAATTTGAAAAAAAAACAATAAAATAAAAGATAAAAATGCTATAATTACTACATTACAGTAGTTACTTGGAACTGAACAGTAATATGGTAATTAACCATTGTAATTGTTAGTAGGGTAACACACAGGTGTACAGGAAAAATTCTGCAGTAATATGACTGAAGAACCTACATATAGTTAGAATATTATACTGCACAAACACCCACAGGCATACATGGAGCATTACCTCCAGTGCATTCTTAAATCTCCCAAGAGTTTCATAACCCAGCTTTCTGATCCCAATGTCAGGTGAAGAAATACTAACAAATGCAACCGCAAGCAAGCCTAAACCAGCAAACTCCACAGGTTCTATAAAACACACTGACAAACTATGAATTGCAAAGCGCAAGATGAAAACAGGATCATATCGCTGCATATCTTCAAGGTCAGCAGGATGTGTCTGCATATAATCAAATGAATGATTTAAATTATTCAAGAAGCGTGACAAATAAACAACTTTGAATCAATTGAAAGCTGTAGCTTCAAATTCTGATAAGAGTAAACAAAAACATACCTCATACATATTCCTAAGGTTATCTGGTTGAAGCTTGTTCGAGGGTGAAGGTTCATCGCCAGCAGTTCTATCATAGGGAAAATATAGCACTGTCCTTGCACATATTTTGGGGTCAATGGGAAGGTTTTCTCTAAATTGATTTCTTTGCCGTTCTTTGACTGCTTCAGTATCTGTCATCGTATTACAAGATGTATCCTGCTCCAAAGCCCGTTCTTTTCTTACTTTTACAGCAGCACTTCCCCACAGGTAATCTAATTGAGCAATTTCATTGTCTGATTTATCAATAAGCTCAATCTCATGCATAGCATTATATATCTCCAAGTCAATGTCACTGAGTGTTGCACCATAAGAAGATAAAAGCAACAAATGCAATTCTCTAAGATTTATACCACTATCTTTTCCAAAACTATAACCACAAACATGGTGCTTGAATTGAAGGACTGCTCTGAGTAACTTGACAATTTCAAGCTGATACACATATAACTCAGTTGTTCCATTCTTGCTAATAGTGGCATTTGGATTAGAATGAGGGATAACAACCAATCTCAGAATGCTGGACATAGGCCTCAAAAACACACCAGTCCCAGAATTAGAAGATCTACAGACGGACTTAATGGCAGAGGCAAACTGGGAATGAGCAAGCAACAATTGAAGATATAGAACACGTGAGAATTTCCCATCCAACAGCAAAGTGAAAATACTTCGAAGCATTTGAAGTGTTGCGGGATCCTCAAACCTATAGAGAAGTGCAGATCTAATCAATTGTTCTAGGAAGGGAATAGAGTGCATTTCAATAAGACCATTAAGCATCTTTGTGGTTAATTCAAGAATACTTCTCAAAATGAATCCTTCCAAGTACTTATACAGTGATAAACAATCCGTGTTCTTATTTCTTTTCGAACCATCAGAGACTGAAGATAACTTCTTAACGATTGATTGCCAACTACCAACCAAAATATTCATAAACCGCATTCTCGATGAGTCCAGTTCATCAGATCCTGACTCTGAAGAAATCTCCTTTGAGCCCCCATCTGCTTCCATCGGCAGAGACTGAACCTTATCATCTTCTGGAAATAACAACATCCTACAAAGTGATACTTTAGTGACGACTCGGTTAATAAGATTCAATGACTGGTTAAAGGAGTTAAATTTCAGTTCATTAACATCACAATCTAGTAGCTTGTCATGTGCACCGGAAGCTGGGAAAATGGAATTGACAAGCTTCAATAGCTTCTTTGTTTTCAATGAGTCTCCACTCAATGCAAAATGATATCGCAACATATGAACTGTTTTTCCAAGAAGACTACCATTGACAAGATTGAGAAGTTCTTCAGTAGATGATGGGAAGAACCCATCATATTCTTCCTGAAATATATATCCAGATACAAAGCTATTCCAACGACGAAAACTACTTAACAGTATCCTCGAATAAAAAGAAGGTATATTCATAAACTGCTTGTGATAACGCTTCTCAAATTTCAGAAAAACTGAACTCAAGTATGATAAAGCAGCAGGCAGAAGCATCATGAACTCCTCATCTGAAAGAGAATCACCACCGATTCCCATCAGATTACCTATAAGAAGTGAATCCTTGTTTAAAATAACTAAAAGTAAGTTCCCAAATACCGACAAATGCAGGGGGCTCATCTTGGTGAACAGAAACAAAAGTTTAGCTTTTGTCAGAGTTGTCCGGTAAACACAATGAGAAATCATTTCTATAGGAGTTCTGAGAATGACCCTTGACGTTACCAAGCTTAATGGATGAAGATCATGGTGCTCCATATAGTTCTGACTGTAAATGGCATTTACAGCTTTTAGCAAACAGATATCTGCAAATTCCAAATTAAAATTAGTTGCAAGCTTACATACTTCGACATAGATTTCCTCAATGTTGTTAACATCAAAGGTTTTCCCTTCAATTTCCCAAAGCAAATCATACGGCACTCTCTTCATAATAGGCTGCTGCAAGTAATTGGACAGAGCTTCAAAAGTTTCACCAGCAATGCATAATCCAATGGAGAGAAGAGACACATTGCAAGATTTGCAAATGGACAGTTGGTTCACAGTAAATCTGCTAAACATCCAATGTATTAATTCAAGAAGTTCGAAGGGGGATATAAACCTTATCAAAGTATGCAAAGCATAAAATTTTGGAAGGAGGGGCAACACCTCTTCAGTTGCAATGCACAGATCAAACTTATCCCTAAGTTCCTTAAAAAGCACATGTACCAGGGTATTGAAAGCCTTCACAAGGGGCTTACTTGCACCAAATTTGACTTGAAGTATGGAATGATGGTCAGTGCTTGAGGATAACAAGTAGTCAAAAGTTGTAGTCAACACATCCAGGACATGATGATCCATTTTATGAACTCTTTGCTGGGATAAGCTCAAGAAACTCTCTAAATTGTGCCCTACGTTTCCCTTTGGCATTTCCACATTACAGCTCAAAGGAAAGGACAATGAAGCCAACACTGCAGGATGGCAGAATACAGTTTCAGCCACTTCCCTAATATTCTCTGCAGACAAATGAAACCCAGATTTTGCAGAGCATCCAGAATCAGGCTTCAAAAACAATAGTTGAGTAAATACAGTCTTTACAATAATTAAGCAAATTTCAGAAAGTTGTTGGAGTTCAGCAACAGGTTCACTTCTATAAGATGATTGTATCTGATTAAACCAAAAGAGAACAAGACGCAGATAGGAAATGAGACAATCACTAGTCCAATCAGATAATTTAGCCAAAAGCAAGTCTTGTACTTCTGATAAATAAGGAAAACTGATGCTCATAACTGCAGGAAATAACACATGGAAAGGTGCCTGTTTCAGAAAGAAACTAAAACCACCAGCAGCAGGCTCAGTTGCATCAAAATCAATGTTACATGGCATTTCTTCAGCAAATAACGAAGGAGCAGAAATTCCTCGGGAATCAACTTCTCTGACTTCCTGGTGAATCATGGAGACAGCCAATTCCAGACCAGAAAAAGTCATTTCAGGCCATAACTTAGAAACACCAGCAAGAAAACTTTGTTCAAGAAAGATTATTGACGATAATAGTGAGACAGGAACCCTAAGAAAGTTCTGAGAAATAGTCATGACTGATGGAAAATTCTTCAATAACTGATCAGGTGTTGTACACAACATTGCAGAAGAAAAGGCTTTGATAATTCCAGATACTTCAACACTATCCCCACCACTTACAATTTTTTCTACTTCACTAACTGTATTTGCAAAAGAACCATCAGTCATAGCTTTTTCGTCAATAGAAAATGTGCAACGGGTTTGTCGATGGGATATACCCTGTGAAAAGAGCAATAAATACTTCAACGGCCCCTGCTCACATAAATAATCCCCAGAATCATCATCTACAGAACAGCGACCCACGAGTCCCTCAGACAAAATGGATTCAATCAATGCTGATAATGATACCGCATCTACCTGTCAAAATTAAGTTCTTTTATTGTCTCAAATACGAAAAGCCTGCAATTGTAATCTAAAGCAGAAAATGTGTACCTGAGTTTCCAAGAGATATTTCAGTGTGTTGCTCACATATAATGATATCATTGACTTCTCAGGCAATGAAAATGTTCCAGATTCAGAACTGAGTAATCGTAAACACTTCTGCAGGACACATATGATGAGGGGGCTGAAATCAGGAGACTCGTCTGTTGAAAGAAGGGCAAATCAGCCACAGGTTCAATTCTATAAAACAGTCTAAGAGATATAAAGGAAAAGAAAGTACGTGAATTATTGATTACCTTTGAAATCTTTCAAATGAGCATGTTGCTCAACAATAGCCCAATATTTGAATAAATTATTCCCAATGGTAGAAATGGCATCACATAAGAATGAGATAACAACTCGAGACAAGCTCTGTAGCACTGCTAGCTGTTGTTCCTCAATACACCAATTAGTTCTACTATAACCTGGCAAAAATAAGAACCAAGCACCAATTTCATATATGTTTCTGTCAAACGCACCAGTGCTGAACATAGCTGCCCATGCCAGATTTTGTGCTTGTTTCTTTATCTCATTGATTGGGGAAAATATTAACAAGTTAAGAAATGGCTGTAGATGTTTGTACATCAATGGTGGTGTTCTAACAGGGATGCCACTCCTTGTAGACCATTCAATGTATTCACTAAGCAGAGACAGTAGAGAACACTGCAGATTAGTTGGTAATGCTAAAGGATCACTGAGAAGATTCATGAAAAAATCAAATGATCCCTCCAATACAGTGGGCATCATCCGCTGCACAAGAAAAAGTAAAACACTGCTTATTATGGAAAACAGTTTATGATTGATGCTAAATTCAAACATAACCAAAAACATCCATCTTTCAGTCAGAAATTGTGGCTAAGGCTATGTTAAATTGTTAGTGAGTGGAGCTAAAATCAGTAGCTAAAAAGACATAAAATATGAGGTGCATAAAATATGATCCATGCAAGCAAAATAATTTAAGTTGACACATTAAACCAGCATCATGAAACATAGTGCAACTGTGATAGCAAATTGATGATGGAAAACTCATATATGGAGTAGTATAAAAAGAAAAAAAAACACATATCCAGAAAATAAAGAATAATGGATTACTCAAATGGATCATACTCATGACATGTGAACAGAAAAATGACTATATTCAATAAATGCCAGATCCACTGAGCAGGCATTTACATGGTTGTCTACAGTATCTAAATCAAAAGAATAGTCAACGTAGAAGAATTTCACTGAATAGGTCAGGAAATCCAGGGAACGGCTGGACAAAAAAGACGAATGATCAAACATGATAAAATATCAGCAATCTAGTTTAAACAACAAAGATACCAAGTGATATATAGAATTTCTAACTGGATGACCACCTAAAATGCAAATGCAATTACTTTATAGCAATACTGAATCCTGAAATTACATTACCAACTTTCTTCTCTATCAGGTTCCTTAGACAAGTAGATTATAGGTATGCACATTTCAAGAATTTTCAATCTACTTGTATCTAATAATCCCAAGTTCACACAGTGAGTTGAAGCACATAGTATAAGATATAAAGCAAGTTCCAACATTAGAGATTAATCTCCACTAAAACTAAAATCAATGCTTTTTGTAGTTTATATATATTCTTAACCAGATAGATAGCTATAAAAATTCCATTTCCTGGAGGTTGAAGCAAAATTTCCCTAAGCTCTTGATAACAGTTACAAATCCAAAAGTAACACAACAGAAATCAAAGAAATTCCAGCAAAATGTTTCTTCCTCCATGTCAGAACATATTCTTTATGGCATATCTAACAAGAAAAACACAGAGACACGAAACTTACAAGGTATATTTTGAGAGCATCAAGAAGCTTAGAATGGAAGTAAATATCTGCATTACTTAGGGCAACAACTGGTCCACAGCACAGGTCCAAACCCCAAATTTCAGAAATTACATTCATAAAGTCCTTTTCAGTGTCCAACTGATCTGTTAAAGGTGTATCTGCAACACTTTCACTGTCCTTTGGCATGGCAATTTGAGGATCAGAATTTATCCCACTAATGATAATATCTGTATCCTCATTCACAATATCTGTTTTCAGTTTTTTCCTCCCTTTGCTGCTGCATTCCAAAAGATATGCAGATTCCACTTTCCTCTTCAAATGTGACTCACAAGTTCTACCCTGGCTACTTTGCAAAGAAAATAGAGTCAACAGAACTTGCGGATCAGGGAGCAAAGTTCGGACTTCATTCTGAATCTCTTGAATAAGAGATGCCCAACTTCTGGTGATTTGATTGCTAGAACAAGAATTACAATGTAAAGCACTTATGAAGGAATCCAACAGCTTCAGTGCCTCCAGAAGAAGCCTTAAAGTTCCATGCTTCACCAGAAAATCAGAGTGAAGCAACCCCTTATTTATAACTGATCGGCTGAATGGACGAGGACATATGCAATTCAAGATACTCTGTACATCAGGATTATCAAAGGAAGGTGGATCGTGAGATTGAGTATCAAGGAAATCAAATGAAAGGCCCATGCCAACAGAGGAAACCAGGTTTGCTGCCAGAGAAACAATAGCAAACCTGCAAGTGCTTCAGTCAACACAAATACATACAGGAACACAAGCAATAGAAATACATAAACAAGAGGAAAGGTCAGAAATTATGCAGCAATATATAGAAAGCTGACCAGTTAGGAGATGCAAAATCTTCAAGGTTGTAAGGAAATTCATCCATGTATGCTGAAGCTAAGGATGGTCTCCCTCGAAGAATAGCCAAGAGAAGATCTCTATGATAGCTGATCTCAGTTGCTTTTAGCTTCTTCATCAACCCCAGTAATCTCTTTGGATTACCCCTTAAGGGATTTGGGTGTCTCTTCAAGTTTGGCATTAAGCCATTGCAAGGATCAGTACAAACCATAACTAGAACACAATGTGCCAACTCTGCAGTGGGGCCACCATGATCCCTTCCAGAGATGCTGACTAGCTGTTCCAAAGTAACGTTTCCGAAAAGAACACTACGTAGACCTGGGGGCAGCAAGGACTCTTCTGTCAAAACCCTGTTCTGCAATGTGGACAAAACATAAATAACAATCTCATCTTCGTCATTCCCAAGACCGCGAAGCACACCAGAATACATTTCCTTCTGCTGCAGAACCCACCTCACCAATCCTGGTTTTCCCACCTCCAAGAATGACATTGCAAACCTGACAAATGACTCCCTCGTCAAGTGCTTCATTTTCTTGTCACTCCCCCTCTGTTTATACTCTGCAAGCTTGGAAAATACCTGAAGCTTAAAATCAAAGTTCTTTGCAACCTCGGAAGCCAATCCTGAACCACGTCTGATAATCGAAGCCATTAGCAAAAGGGCCGCATTTTGGCGCTTCCCTTCTTTACTATTTAGTTCCTTATATATATCATCCATCTTTTCATCAATAATCATTCGAGCAAACTTATCAATTACCCTACTAATAACAACTCTATCTCTATCGTTAGGAATGTATATTCCCTCAGGATGACTTAGAATAGAAGAAATTAGCGAAAATATATGTGACATCCCTGGTTTTCCTTGCCTAACCTTCCATGCTTCCATAAGCTCCGAGAATCTATTGGAAGTGCGTACATATAACCGGAGAAATTCACCTCCAGAATCTCCATTAAGTAACTTGATAAACTCCTTTGTAGCATCCGAACATAATTTAATTTCCAATGCATTTATATTATGCAATAGTTCTTTGAGTTTAGCTTCATAGTTTGCTCTGAAAACAAGTTTTGGAGTTTCTTCTACCTCCACCTCAATGTCATTGTAATCGTCCAGCATAACTGCAATTGAAAAAAAAAAACGAAAATTACGCAAATTATTCCACTTCCATTACATCCAAATACAAATTTTACTATGAAAAATAATGTTTTCAAGTTAGAAATCAAAACGTATGTTCTGTTTGGCGCATAAGGAACTTAAAACAAAACACTACACACGTTAAACAAAAAAAAAAAGGCGGGAAAATTAAACAAAATTCACTCCCAATTCACGAGCAAATAGAACTGAATCAGAGACCAGTTTGATATTGTAAAACAAACCAAAGAAAAATAAAAAAATTCTTCTTTACGATAAACTTTCATTATTTTGAATGAAACTTGACTGTATGGAAATAAAGAAACCGGACCTTTATCGGCGGATAGTGAGCTGGGGTCATCCATTGAAGAGAGAAGAGAATTTTTTTCAGCGTTTACTGTCCAAAAAAATTGTGTTGGGTTTAAGGACATAATTCAGTAGGACTAGGGTTTTGGAGGTTTAGCAGAGAGCTTGGTTTGGATCCCGTTTGGCTAGCGGGAGAGCAGTAACCCTGTCAGAGATTAGGGTTTTCTTATTCTGAATAATGGTTTTCTTTATTCTCTTTGTACGGACCTTATTTTGACACAAAAATTAATTAATTGTCGTTATTATTTTTCTTTCTCAACAATATTGTGTAATATTATAACTGGACTTTCAATTGCATGATATTTTGGGCCAAGCCCAATAACAACCGAAGTTAGACCATTCTCCCTAGCACGCCAGCCAATAGCACCGACTCACCCTATCACAAATCCACCTAATCCTCTCTCTCCACGTGTCCCTCGTCTCCATCTGTTGTAAATACCAACCACAGCCCGGGTTAACTTCTCTGCTTCCCACATAACCCTCCCTTCTACTTTTAGGGCTCGGACTCTCTTCTCCTCCGACGGATCTCGGGGAAATAAAGAATTACGCCGTTATAACTTTTTATTTTACGTTAGATTTATCCAACGATGATGCAGCAACCGCCAGTGCCGGCACAGCCGTCCGATCAGAACAGCCAGTACCAGCAACAGTGGATGACGTATCAACAGACGCAGCAACCACAGAATCCGGTCCCGCTTCAAGCTGGCTGGACTCCGCAGCCGGTGCCGTCTCCAACTCAGCAGACGCAGCAGTACGGTGTCGCGCCTGATACACCTTCGGATGGGATCCGGTCTTTGTGGATCGGAGACTTGCAGCAGTGGATGGATGAGAATTATCTCATCAGCATCTTCGGTCAGAGTGGAGAGGTATATATATATATATATATATAATATCGTCATATAACTCAACTCTATATGTACAAATAAGTTACGCATAGATAGATATATTACACATATTTATTTATATGTTTGTTTTATTTTTATTTTTTTCTTTCTCGTTAGATGTTTTTACATGTGCGGATATATTTCCTTTAAAAAACTTGTGTATGCTATGGAAATCTATTGTTCCGATAGCTAGGGTAGGATGGGTTATTCCGTATTCATGTATGTGATTTCTGGAATAGGGAAGAAATTTTCACGCATTGGGGGGTATTTGGAGAGTATAGGAGGATCTTTCAGGCTTTGAGGAAGTAAATCTAGATCTTTTTTCTCCATTGGTTCTGATTCGGATTTTCTTATGGTTTGAATTGATTTTAATCTTTTAACTATTCTTTGGGTTGGGGTTGACTGCTTGTTCACCTCCTCTGTAACCTTTTCTCCTCTGATTGTTAATAAAGTTCCTTTTTGTTTCTTATGGAAATTGCGTATTTGTTAGGTTTGTGGGTACGTTTGTTCTGAATAGAGAAATAGAGAGTATCATATTGTGTTTATGTATGTGGTTTGTATATGTAAGCTGCGCGATTGGTTTATTATTTAATTGAATAGTGGAGTTGGAGATGTGGATAACAAAATAACCACGTGGTTGCTAAGTTGATGTTAAATTTATGATGGTGGTTGAATACAAATGGATTGCAGTAAAGACAATTGTATAAAATAGTTGAGATTCAATTTGTTGCACTACATAGCATGTTTTTCTCCCCTGTCTCCGTCTCTTCCCAACTGCTTTATCGGGTTGTTTCTTAGACACATTTATTTGCTTACAGGTTGCTTCAGCAAAGGTTATTCGCAACAAGCTAACAAATTTTTCTGAAGGTTATGGTTTCATTGAGTTTGTCAGTCATGCTGCTGCAGAGAGGGTTTTGCAGACTTATAACGGCACACCCATGCCAAGTACAGAGCAGAACATCAGACTGAATTGGGCAAGTTATGGTGCTGGTGAGAGGCGTCCAGATGATGGTCCTGACTATACAATTTTTGTTGGAGATTTGGCTGCTGATGTTACTGACTATATGTTACAAGAAACCTTTAGAACTGTCTATCCATCAGTGAAGGGTGCTAAAGTGGTTACTGATAGAACCACTGGACGTTCTAAGGGATATGGTTTTGTGAGATTTGGTGATGAAAATGAACAGCTGCGCTCCAT
>JAXCLQ010000005.1:15154068-15180803 GCA_035584115.1 Cedrela odorata | reverse complement strand
CCCATCCAATAAACAAGGCCATATATATAAAAAATAAATAAATAAATACACACGTCATGAGTCCATTAGATGGTGTACCTATGCGCAATGCAGGAAATATTTTTCCCTCAAGTAAAAATTCCATTAAGAGTCAACTAAAATTAACTGACCAAGGCAAGTTTCTGCCATCTGCTATCAAATATCCTCCATAAGCAGCTAAGCTTATCAGATAAGCTCTACAGAGATCTCTTAAAAGGAAAATCACAAAAAAAAAAAAAATGCTATTGCCCATACAACATCATTTCAAAAAACTCAATTTCTTTAAAACTGGCAGATGGCAATTATAATAACACATATTCACTAGTTCATCATGAAACTCAATAAAGAAGTACACTTCTTTACATACACATGCACTGCAACCTACAACCTACAACCTGCAACCTGAAACCTGCAAAACGAGCAAGAACATTAACCCTGATAAGAACAAAAAGAAACAGAACAACTGTACACATGCAAGTAAGCATAAAATAATCAAGAAGTAAGATTCAAAATATTGATAACAAGTGCATGAGAAGCTCGAAAACCAAACTTTACAAGAAAGCCAAGCAATTACATGAACTTTTTGCAAGAAAGTTTGCAACTTTTTGGACGAAATCAGTAACATGTTCTCATTTAACGCAACCCAAAAGAAAAAATTAATAATAATTAACAAAAAAAAGTCAAAAACTTGTGCTAAAGTTAGGGTTACGAGATAAAGTGTACCGTCTGGGTAGTGCTGCTCTTCAGTGGTGGGTAGACATGGGAGTGAAGTGAAGAATTTTTGTTTTACGAGAGTTAATTTTGGGGTTTTAGATTTTGTTGTCTAAGGCGACGAGTACGAGGTGGTCTACCAGCTACTGAGGAAAAATAAAGTGACCTCCTTTTTTGTAAATGACAAAAAACAAACGAATAAGAAAGTGTCATGTCTACGTCAAGTCAAACAAGCGATTTCTAGTGAACACGTGGTAGCATATAATTTGACTGTTAGATAAAGGAAAATTATTTCACTGTTTGGGATGAATGACACGTGGGTAATGGGTCCCGATGGGTTGATTGTAGGAAAATTAGCCGTTTTGTACATTATCCATTAATACCACAGCAGGCTGGCCTGACAGGCAAACTACAGTATATGAGTTGTTGAACTTTGTCCGACAAAGAAACGCCATCAGAAACCATACCATTTACAGTTTTATAATCAATTCGTGCAACCAACGCATCTTCGCTTATGACTAATTAAACCAATGCAGAAGTGCTTAATGATCTTCATTTTATGGCCTGTGTTGCTGGATCTGAAGCCATTAGTGGGAGGGAAGCACTTTTGAACGAAAAGTCCTTGTACTTGTTATGCAATTGCAGAAATCAGAAAGCCAACATGGACTTGACAATGAAGTCTTAAGCAGACAAGAAATGGCTGACTTTTTTGGTGTGCCTATCAGCCATATAATAGTAAGCCGAAACAGTAAAATGAGAAGCCAATCTTCTTTTCTATAATAAAGAATACTGGTTGAAAAAGACACCAAGGTCCACAAAAATCCAGTCATAGTCATCAATGGATTCATTTGAATCCTTACTTTGAATAAATAAAACTGACCCTTTTTTTTTTTCGATTTGTAAAAAGATGATAACAATAAAATCCTTTGTTCATCAGAACGCTTTATTGCCAATACCATTCTTGCAGTCTCAAATTTCTTATCATTCAGGTAACTTATTGTAATATTGCTTGTTAGATGTTGACACTGGTTGATTTAGGAAAAATAATGATTTCTTTTTATAAAACAGGAAGACTACTCATAAATAGAATCAGCAGTATGATACATCAGTTTGCTGCTAAACTATTTAACTCTGATTATTTTTACTTTTAGCAAGGGACGAAAATTTCAAAAAAGAGGTACCTCACCTATGAATTTGAACTAGTTCTGGTACCATCCAACACAAGGGGCTTTTGAGGCTCTGGGAGGTTTTTGACATATATGTCGTGCACCAGTTTTATGTAGTCATCAATCTTGTCAGCAGTCCAATCACTGGTACTAATTGGAGGAAGATACTTTACGCTTATAGGAGCTGGTCGAACATGTAAACTGCCCTTCCTCCATGCTAGATGGGTACCCATCAGGACAATTGGAACTATTGGGAGGCGGGATTGCAATGCCAAATGAACGAAACCCTGAAGTGGGAAACGGAGAAGAAAATGCAGTTAAAATGCTTCTAGTATAATGCTATAACTAAAGAATGGCAAAAGAGAGATCAAGCTTGTAAATAACTGGTAGATCATGCAATTATAATTGTCCAATGTAGTATAGTGATATCATATATATCAACCACATGAAATCTTTCTCGAATATTCGCAATAAAGGGTTGGGGAAATCAATTTCTGAATGTTCATTTAAAATCAAAATCTGCCTCCCATTCGAGTGTGCTATATAACAGTTATAAACCGGATGATTGGAGGAGCATTCACCCTATGCTAAAGAAAGTAGTTGAATGAAATGCACAAGATAATAGCCAGGATGCCCAGGAAGAGAGGCCTATAATTAAACAGCTTGTGTTTATATTATCATTCTACTAAACAGATACATATAACTTTTCGAGTATGTGCAAACAAAGAATATAACCTTTTTGAAGGGAAGTAGTCGTCCATTTTTGGACCTGGTGCCCTCAGGAAAAATGATCAAAGATAGTTTGTTTTTTATGATTGCATGAGCTGCCTGAACAAGAGAAGAATTGCAAGTTTTAGAAAATATAGAGGAAAAAAAAAGAACCTGAAAGATGATGATGAGGAGAGAAAAGTAAACCTTTTTCATAGACTGAATGGCTGATGTTGGATTGGATCGATCTATGCGGATATGTTTGGCCAGAATATAAAGTTGTCCAAAGAGAGGATACCATATTATCTGTGAAAAGTAAAATTTTCATTTATTAGTAAGATTCTGAATCCATTTTACCTTTTCTACCTAAAGAACTCTTATCAGCACATATTTGTGGATACAAGGGGGCACCTTACATGTAGTTTTCAAGCACATAAATAAAGGAAAATGATCTGCAATGTTTAATCTTATAGTATTAAAACATACCTCTTTCTTTGCTATGCCAACAGTGCCTGTGGGAGTCAACCACATTATAAGGAAGATATCTATAGGAGACGCGTGATTACTGATATAAATCGCCCTTTTGTTAGAGAATTCTGTGCCTTCAATTTTTACAGGATTCCCTAAGATCCACATCTGCAATCAGTATGCATCCCCTAATTAGAAACAGTGTCAATCTCAAACAAATAAAATGAAACTATAAAGGAAAATTTTGAATAGTAGAACATCATTTAAGTGACAATAACTTGTCAGCTAGAATGTCTTTGAACCTTCTGGATAATAAGTCAACACTAAGTTTCCACTCCATTTCACTAGTCGTTAGGCTACACTTATGCGTTCAATTCTCAGTTGTTGAATGCAGAATTAAATTTCATTCTCCAACTTATTACAATGCAATTAATCAGTCCAGAATTGCTTTACACTGTGTAAAATTTATTTTTCTTAAAGGATTTATCCTGTGTTACTGCAGGGGGATTCCCCCATTGCTTTTCTTTTCCCCACAGTGCTTTACCTCAACCTTATTTGCTTTTTCTCCTAACCAATATCTTCCGATCAATTTGAATATCTTATGGTTTGATATTGTATCCTCCAACTATTACCAAGTTGTATTCACATAGCATGATCTACTATAGTAAATGCTTACACTTGTCTATCTTCAAAATATAAAGAATAAAGGACACCCTCTCCTTCAGCGTCCAAATGCTCATTTATTACAAATCCTGGAGATGAATTCTCTCATGACAAGAAGTAAATTCTGAAATCTAGATAAAGGATTGAAGATAAAAATTTAGATAACATGGTCTAGAATTCTACACCCACCAACCTGTCATCTTATGGCATCATACATTTCAAAAGAAATTCATACTAAATTAGGCAGAATAAGTTTCAGGTTCCAGCAATGAATTGAAAAGATTAGGAAAAAACAACAGAGAAAAAACAAGGTCAACATACAGCAAAGAGAACCAACAACCAAACCACACGCAAAAAGTAAAATCAATTAATTAAAAGAAAACAATTTTGACAAGGCACTACACGAAATTGCTGAGAAAATACTATTCTATTTTACATTTAAGCAAGTTTGATATAAATCAAAAAATTAAAACTCAGCTTACCAATAATCTCCCAGTAACATGCCCATAAATGTTGCCCTGCCTAATCCTCTCATACGGCCACGGTAGGAGCAAAAGCATGATAATTGCCCAGATGAAAGTTGTGACCATCATTGTAAGGAAACATGTAACAACTCTTACGCAAGATATCACTGCAGAAATCCATCCATCATCATCAACATATTCCTTTTCGGCTTTCGGCCTAAATCCCACTTCTTCTTTCACTGAAACTTTTGGTGGTTCTTTCACATTTGGTTCACAACCTGTACTGAGGAAACTCTCGAATCTTCTGTTCCTCAGAAAAGAACTACTTCCAGTATTATCCATAAGTCAACAGTCAAAGTCTACGCTAGTTTTGATGAATAGAGATTGCCCTGAAGAAAGCAATAACAGAACAGATGATCAATGAACTTAATTGGATCAATATTGAGATGAAAACAGTATTTTCACTGCGAGAAAATACAGAAAAATCAAAACTTAATACTTGCTTTATAATGAACTGTATGGTGAAACCAAACAGGATACGTAAAAAAAAAAAAAAATAAATTCTCTTAGTAATGAAACTCGAACAAGAAGCAAAGATTACTTGAACAGAAGTTAATAATCAACTCTTACAAAACTGGGTGAGAAGAGAAAGGACTGAAACCAATCAACAACATTCTGTTTGGTTGCCAAGAAACTGGATAAAAGCACAACATTCCAAATGAGAAAGAAAAAGAAAAAAAGAAAAAACAGAACCTTGAGTTTTTCTTTTCAGTATCTAATAAAACAAAACAAAAGGACAGACAAAAGTACTCTTCAATCCAGATCAGCCATACTAAAAAAAAAAAATGGCTTAGTTGGATGGAGTTTATAATCCATAAGCTTCTTTCCTTGGTAGTTTTCTCGGTAACCAAACAAAACTCAATAAAACCAGCACCAAGAAATGATTTTTAGAACTTTTTAACCAACACCCACCAACTTTCTGGGAGAAAGTTCCAGGATTTGTAAGCAGTGTATTGGAGAGTTCGAAGAAGATAAAAGTCAGCAAGAATATGGAGTTTTTGGAAGCAAAGACTACAAATATAGACAAATGAAGGTAAACAGAAACGAGGGCAAATTGAGAAATGAGAAAGAAATTGTGGCGCTAAGCAATTTGTGTTGTAGGCTTATAGCTACTGCTTGCTATAACTGACATTATTGTCATGTGTTTCTACTTTCTAGACATGTTGTTGGTTTTATTTGCGGTTTTGCCATTCTTTTTATTTTTAAATTGTTTTTATAACTATATTGATTGACAAGTATTTTAGTTTTAAGTGTGGAGAGGATTTGGTGTATATTTTATACTTAAAAGGATACTCCATACATGGATTTTCATTTGTTTGTGAATATAAGAGCCTTTGAAGATGCATTTTGCCTAATAAACAATAATTATTTTTTAAATTAAAGATATAAATCTTGTTCAATCGTTCTAAACAATAATTAAAAAAACGAATCGTATTTAAAATATAAATTCAATCGACAAATTTTATTTAAACTTTCATGGTCTAATTATTTATCTAATGTATCGATTCATTTATTGGACAAGTTATGCGCTTTCATTCATTTTCCTAATTTAGTAATATTAGTCGATATATGTTTTTTTTTTGGTTAACATAAATTAGTAGCATTACATTTTGTTTTCCACTCATATTTAATATTATTAATGTAATTTTAAGTATTACAAATATTGGATTATAAATTATTAAATAAATATTAAATCTAAATATAATTATTGAGTTCTTATTCTCAATAATGCAACAATTGGCTCGAGATAATTATTTTGTACATCATAAAAATGTGACTTTAGTTACAAAATGTAGATATGGAATTGAAAGTTTCTTGATAGATATTAATAATTATGGAGATTAAAGCAAATAAGGAAAAGATTGATGGCATAAATGTAAATGTATTATTATCAATAAGCCCCTCGTTGTTTGGTCATATTATACTGGTACCCAATAACGTGTAAAGTTTTCTACCATCTGAAGAATTGATATGTGATATCTGCCTTAGCGGCCAAATAGGAGAGATTTTGTCTCGTTACCACCGTTTCACTTGTCTTCAATTCTAAATGATTGAATTCAGCTTGATTTGTTTAACTTTTCATCGTCAAAGCATTGCTTTTTCATTACCAGGTACTGCGTTTCTCGCACCTTCAAAGTTCAATTTTTTTTTTTTAAGCCTGATTAATATTTTCACTTTTGTATTTGTTTTTGTACTTTGCTTTTATAGTTTTGGACTGTTTGGTAACTGGGAAAACGGAGGAACAGAAAATGATATGAAATTCTGGGCCTTTCTTTTGGGTAATTGGAAAAAGTCAACCCGTTTGAGTGAAACGGTGATGTCGGGTTCAGTGAGAGGAGCCGTATTGTTTGTATAGTTAATCAATGAATGGATAACTAAAATTGGATATTTTGTTGGTGTTTTATTAGCTTGCATTCTTTGTTTTATTGGAACAGATCATTATGGAATAATGAATATAATATTAGGTATGTTACATGTTATTTTAATAACTGTAATATTCTTCTAAATGTTGCTTTCCTTCTATGCAGCTTTTGGTTTTGATTCATAAACGAACCGGTGAGTAAGAGTGCTTATTTGGAAGGAAGAGAAGAAAACAAAAGGGTAAAGTCATTTTAGGTGTTTCTCAGTCGGTTTGGGTTGTAGTTGTTGTCTTGTATGATATATGTATGTCCTTGGTAGATTAAAATGAGTGTGGTAGGCTTTGATTTTGGAAATGAAAACTGTGTTATCGCTGCAGTGAAGCACCGGGGTGTTGATGTGTTGTTGAATGATGAATCAAATCGTGAAACCCCGGCTATTGTATGTTTTGGGGAGAAACAACGGTTTATGGGGGCAGCCGGTGCTGCTTCTGCAATGATGCACCCGAAATCCACAATATCTCAAGTGAAGAAATTGATTGGTAGAAGTTTTAAGGACCCTGATGTTCAAAAGGAGCTGAAAATGTTGCCATTTGAATCTTGTGAAAGCCCAGATGGTGGCATTAGCATTAAATTGAAATACTTGGGTGAGACACAAACATTTGCCCCCGTTCAGATTATGGGAATGCTCTTTTCACATTTGAAAGAAGTTGCGGAGAAAAATTTGAAAATTCCTGTGGCGGATTGTGTGATTGGGATTCCATCATACTTTACAGATTTGCAGAGACGTGAGTATTTAAATGCTGCAGCTATTGCTGGATTGAAGCCTTTGAGATTGATACATGACTGTACTGCAACTGCACTTAGTTATGGAATTTATAAAACAGAGTTTTCCGAGGGAGGAATATTATATGTTGCATTTGTTGACATTGGTCATTGTGATACCCAGGTCTCTATTGTATCATTTGAAGCTGGGCACATGAGGGTACTGTCACATGCTTTTGATAGCAGCCTGGGAGGGAGAGACTTTGATGATGTGTTGTTTAGTTATTTTGCTGCACAGTTCAAGGAGCAGTACAATATAGATGTATATTCTAATGTCAGGGCATGTATTAGGTTAAGGGCAGCGTGTGGGAAGTTGAAGAAGGTTCTTAGTGCAAATGCAGAGGCACCTTTAAATATTGAGTGTTTGATGGATGAGAAAGATGTTAAAGGTTTTATTAAGAGGGAGGAGTTTGAGGAGCTTGCTTCAGGAATATTGGAGAGAGTTACTATTCCTTGTAGAAAAGCTTTAGCTGATGCAGGATTGCATGTGGACAAAATCCATAATGTTGAGATTGTTGGTTCTGGGTCAAGGATACCAGCTATTACTAGAGTGTTAGATTCCCTGTTCAAGAAAGAACCCAGGCGAACAATGAATGCTAGTGAGTGTGTGGCACGTGGATGTGCTCTCCACTGTGCAATGCTTAGTCCCGTGTTTCGGGTCAGAGAATACGAGGTATGTTGAAATGGTTATCAGTTTTTGACCTACTTTTTCCAGTCATTTGTATGTTGTGGGTTGTTTTGTAGAACATGAACACATTACTGCAAGGACGCAATGGTAGTTGCAAATCACTTTGAAATTTGCTTTTCTTGAAGCTTAGGAACTGTTGATAACTTGCTGTGTTGTTTATTTCCATTTCCCGCATTTTACTGACATTTTAAGAGGGAAAAAAATCAATATAATTAAGAAGAAATGTAATTATTTTCTTTTGGGTTGTGGTAACATTTACATCTATGATGTTTATAGAAATATTTAAAGCTTGCCTAGAAGATGTGTGAAACCAAAATGTGACAATGCTATATAGTGTTGTTATAAATAGGCATTAAAATTTAAACTGTTCCTCTTGCATGTTTTGGTTGAAAAAATAATTCCTTTTGTTATACGAATATCAATAATTTTATACTTACTGTAAGTAATTTCAGAAGAAATTGCTGGCTCTTCAGCCTGAAATTTGATTGTGTAGCTTGCTGAAACTCCTTTCATCTCCCTCTACATTCTCCATTGGTATAAACGTAAAAATTTGCTTTCACCTGTGCATATTCTTTCATTTGCAGATAAATTGGTTTTTTGGTAATTTCAAATTCATGGTCTTGTGCAGGTTCAAGATTGTATTCCTTTCTCCATAGGGATCTCATTGGATGAAGGTCCAATTTGCACAGCATCAAATGCCAATGGTGTACTGTTTCCTAAAGGCCAATCCTTTCCAAGTGTTAAGGTTTTGACACTTCAGCGCAGTAGTTTGTTTCACTTGGAGTTTTTCTATGCAAATCCAAATGAATTGCCACCTGGTGTATCTTCAAAAATAAGTTGTTTCACTGTAAGTGATGGGAGAGATTTGTAGTTGTTTCATTATTTTATAATAGATTATATAAAGACATGCAAGAGTTTTCTCAAGTATGTACGTTATATGATTTATATATGCCATTCAGTTATGTGTTGGGCTACTTGTTGAGTTGAAGTATCTTTTATGAGTGGATCACAGTGGTTTCTTAGTTGCCAAGTCATTGCTTATGCAGATTGGCCCTTTTCAAGGCTCTCACAGTGAAAAGGCAAGGGTTAAAGTTACAGTTAAACTAAATCTCCATGGTGTTGTCACTGTTGAATCAGCTTCGGTAAGTAAGAAGTCTCATTTTCTTCTGTCATCCTTCTAATTTTGTTTTCTTGGAGTTTTCACTGTGTTTATTAATTTTATTACGGCTTCAGTTGATAGAACGTCATGTAGATGATCCAGATTCGAAGCACAATGCTCGCTCAAAAGTGGACAATATGGAGTCTGAGTGTATTTCTATTGATTCCTCTACAAAGTTTGAAAATGTACAAGATAGCACCTCTAAACAATCATTCCATTCTTCTGTAAGGTTCTTGCCAATTAATAATGCTTGTGCATGGCTCTGCTGCTACATCACATTACTTGATTCCCACCTTTCTTAGGTTATGTTTAAGATTGCTACACTTCTACTTAATTTTGAAAACACAATAGTTAAAGTGGTTGGTAAACACTAACTTTTATTTAGGAGTGCTCACTCTCTCACTTATATTTGACATCTAGTAATTCCAACTCGCAGCAGCTGTGGCTTCAAAGCCACAACACCCGAATCCTAAACATACCCTTAGTATAATGGGAACAGGAAACAATTCTGTTTATCTGATGTTTCAACAATAAATTTAGACGCGAGACTGTTTCCCCATTATTCACTTTTGATCGCAGAGAAATTCTATTTTGCAGAATCATAGGGAACAAAGCTTTGGAGTTGATGTAAAAAAAAATTTCCACTCTGTTTCTTGCAGGATGATTGTGTGATAAGAGACAAAGCCAGCGGGAGAGTTGAGATATCAATCAGTGAGAATATATATGGTGGACCGACCAAACCTGAGCTCATACAGGCTCAAGAAAAAGAACATCAGTTGGCCCAACAGGACAGAACTGTGGAACAAACCAAAGACAAGAAAAATGCCTTAGAATCATATGTCTATGAGATGCGGAATAAGGTATAATTTGCAATTTTTAAATATGAAGATATTTCTAAAGTTTGACTCAACCTGCTCCATTGTGTAGTAAAACTGATTTGATTTTCAAGTGCATTTGAGGAATGCACCATAGGTTCTGATGCATCTAAGAGCTCAACACCAGTATTCTGCTGTTATAAATGGAATATATAAAACATTTAAAATGTACGTGATGCACAGCCGGATGGCTGTGTAATTGCATTGTATAAACTCTCATATTTTCAATTACTAACAATTTAAATTTCAATTATGTTTATGAGAGACATGGAAAATGTACGAGTAAGAATCTTGCTCTTGAGTCTACCGATAATATAGCTTTTAATGACTTGCCTTGACTGCAAAGATACTGTTCAATGATAGCATAAATAAATAAATTTATGAAATTAAGTGTACATTTATGGGATACTTGTATCATTCTTGATCTCAAGTTATCGAAGAATAATCTCTCTTTTTGGTATCTGCTAGTCCATATCATTAAGCATATGCATGTATCTTGACGTAAGTCAAACTCTTTAATTTTTAGCTCATAGTTTTATCTATTTGTACAAATGCTGGCTTCTGAAACTGTAGCATACTTGTGAATAGCTTTTCAACACATATAGAAGTTTTGCAACTGATCGGGAGAGAGAAGGCATATCAAGGAGCCTTCAGGAGACGGAGGACTGGCTTTATGACGATGGCGATGATGAAACTGAAAACACTTATACCTCAAAGCTGGATGATCTCAAGAAGGTGATTGTCATTTTCCTGGATTGCAGGCTTTACTTTTCTGTATTTCTTCTCCATCATTTGACCTTCTACTGTTTCTCCTAGTTGGTGGATCCAATTGAAAATCGATACAAAGATGGAGAAGCGCGAGCACAAGCTATAAGAGATTTGTTGAAATGCATTGTAGAGTACCGGATGACTGTTGATTCTCTTCCACCTGAGGATAAAGAATTGGTATGATGATTTTGTCACAGTGACACTAATGTTAACAATTTTTACAATGATGTCATTTTCCATGTTTCAGATCAATAATGAGTGCGATAAAGCAGAGCAGTGGCTAAGAGAGAAATCCCAACTACAAGATTCCTTACCTAAGAATACTGACCCAGTTTTATGGTCAAGTGACATCAAGACCAGGGCAGAGGACATAAAATTGTATTATTCTTGTGCTCTTAACTTTTATTTTAGAAAATTCATGATTTTATTGTTCCACAATTACGCCATAAAAGTAAATAATAACGTTTATCTATACTTATGCCCATTGAGTGTACGAGATCTCATTGTCAAATCCAATTCGCTAACTATTCAAGATCAATTAGGTTCTAGTAATTATTCATATATCCTATCTATAGGTAGGAGATAGGATCAAATGTCATAAATTATTGTTTCACTGAGTTTCCCTCAGTC
This sequence comes from Cedrela odorata, assembly GCA_035584115.1. Classification (NCBI taxonomy): domain Eukaryota; kingdom Viridiplantae; phylum Streptophyta; class Magnoliopsida; order Sapindales; family Meliaceae; genus Cedrela; species Cedrela odorata. The sequence continues at coordinate 15,169,243 of JAXCLQ010000005.1, read as the reverse complement.
CTGCAAACTCTGACATTTATATACCACCAATTCATTTGTTTCCTTCGTTTGCCTTAATCAAATGCTCCCTACTCATTAGAGATTTAATCATTTGTTGCTATAATTATGCATTAATCACAGTTTACTTGCTGTGGTTAATTTCATCTGATGTGTTTATTAACTTTTGTTAACGGCTTTCACCTTTATCATCCTATCTGTCCCTTTGGGTACATGATTCATTTCTTGCTACAGTTATACATATGCCACTGTATGATCCTTAATTTAATTTTAAGTGTTTGCTTACTCTTATTTAATGAATTTCAGGAAGTGCCGGCATGTATTGAAACGGAAGACTTCTCCAAATGCAGACGCTAAGGGCCCAGAGCAGTAAGGACAGGTTTAAGGTGTAGATGACCTTCTGGGAGAGTAGCTCTAATCCAGAACCCGTTATTTATCAGAACCTACTGATGATCATCCGAGTATTAGTCATACTCATAAATATGGCATATTTCTTCCTATACCAGAAGAAATTCTTACTTTAATCTCTAGACGCTTTCTTTTCCTCTATTTTTCATTATAAACTTAGAAGATTTCATTACTCATTTCATAGGATAGTAGTTGGGGGAAAGGAGTATTGTTTTAAGGGAGATGATATGCTAATATTGATGATAATATTAGGTGTTCCGAGAATATATACACTCACTACGAGATCATCATGCTTTTACTATTTGGTGATGTATCTTTGAAATTTGAAAATTTCGGTAGAAATTTCACTGCTAATGCAATATTAACATATTTATAATTTTAAAAAAGTTTTGTAGAGGTTAATGGGTTTAGTTTTCTAGAACACGGGGTTTGAGATTTGATTTGGATTCATCGGCATCGTGAACTTGCAAGCTCCAACCAAGAAATAACAAAAATGTGTAACACAATATACTGACGAAGGATTCAGAAAGGGCAGAGAAAATAGTGAAAGAACAATAAGATTGAACAAGAATGGGGATCAAAATTACCCATGTCGAAAATCTACAACAATTACAATACAGCGAAGCAATAGCATAGGGATGTCTGGTATACATGTAGGTATCAACTCTTAGCCTTTTTCTTCTTGCTATTAGTTTTGTTTTTCGACTTTCTAGACCCAGCTCCGCTATCCTGCCAAAAGCAAACGTAAATAATTCACGATTTAGCAAAAAGACAGCCCCAAATATCAACCTAAAAAAACTTCTTATGTGTACCTTTCTATATTGTCCATATGCGATTTGACCTGACAACTCCTGCCCACTTCTAGAGAAGTAAACCTGCAGAGAATTGGCATAAGCCGTAAATGATCAAGTGAAGAAATGTGCCTCAACAAAATAGTCAGAAGCACAGATGAAATATGGAGACACCACATAATATTCAAAGACATAAGAAACAACCAGCCTTCATGGTTTTCTAAAAGCTCCTGTCCTCCCCTATTTTGTTAGAAACACTGCTTACACTACATGGCTATTTAACCAATAGAATTTGTACTAGCTGTGTGCAAAGATCCAACTAGTAAATTAATATTATCCCCTCATTGACTGATTTTTATGGACAGACTTGATACTTATTAAAGTAAAAGTTGCCATTATAGTAATCAAACCTACCTTCCTTCCCTCTGGGGATGTGTACCAATGACCAGCAGATTGACCATTTGCATGAACCCGTCTTTTGCCAGCATCCTTTGGAATGGCTGTGCTGCTTCTTGGGTCCACCCAACCTTCAGAAGCATGTGAACCGTCTTCAGTATTCGATTTCTCTGATTTGTTTCTTCGCTTGGTCGAGCTTTTATTGCTATTAGTTTTCCGAGTTCCTTCCTGTTTAGAAGCTTCTCTGTTGCTAAATTGGCTCCTGATATGACAATAACTTCAACATAATTACACACTTCAATTGAAGTTATTCATGAACAATACAAACAGAAAGATGTCAAGAAGATACATATAGTCAATAACTGATGCACTATGCTGCTGATTCCCTCTGTTGGCCACAACGCCAAGTGGGGAAAAGTAGGGCAAGCGACTGTGAACCAACTTCTGAATCCTTGGATCATCATGGAAAAAGTAACGATGAGCAGGAGGAAGAGGATCACTTGCATCCCAGCATAGCTCAAAGTTCTCGGAGTTGGTTGTAGTGGTGTGACATGCTTTACTGTTACCTAAACATGCATCAACAGAAGCTGCATTCTTATCCTTGATAGATTGGAAGTAATTTTCACAGACCTCATCCAGAACAGGTGTTGAAATGGGAAAGCTCTTCATTGGACAAAATTCCTTCCATAAATCCTCATTCTGAGATCCAACCACTGATATTTTTCTCTTTTGTTCGGTTGGAGTAGATTCTGATTGCTTTAAGGATGGATCAATCCTATAAGCTCCTTGGTTTACATCTTCACTGACTAAAGGATGATCAGAATCAGAATCAGAATCAGAATCAAGCAACTGAAACCTTCGAAGAGGACTGATAGTTAATTTTGGAAACATCAATCCACTGTGGCTTGTCTCCAAACTTGCAGAAGAAGGTGCATCTGAAACCTGTTCAATTTTCCTTGCCTTCCACTGGGTTGATGATTGAGTGGTTAAAACTCCATGTCCATGCAATGGGATCTTTGAACTGCTACAAACAGAACTATATTGTGCTCGTGGATGTTCATCTGCTCTTAACAAGGCTAGAGTAGATAAATATCCATCTAAAATTGAAGAATACACATCTCAATTTGAAGAGTAAAGGACATGATCCAGAATAACTTGACTGCAATCAAGGCCATTATTCTACAGACTAATTGGACTAACATTTGAAAATGTATACGGGACTTTTATCCTAAGACAGCTTAGGATAATTACATTTAGCAAAACTTAATGTTCTGTGATTTTCTTCGCTTGATATGCACAACAATTAATTTTCCAGTATCAAACTACCAACAAAATGTATCATTGTATGAATCTTCAGTATATAAATAGAGAAATCTCTCAGAAGAATTCAGTGCTAAACTAAATGCAGAACTACAGAAACAATCTCTAATTAAAAGAAGAAAAAAAATAAAAAGATCAAGCTAAAGATACCCACTTTAAAATTATTGAAGCTTTCATCTTGCAACCCAGAAATGAAAAAAGAAAAAGAAACCCCTAATTTCCAGTCTAAGCAAACCTACATCAACGCATTTCCTAATCACCATAATGCATTAATTGAAAGTTCTTCAGAACTGCAAATAACCCAGTTTAATAAAACAATAAAAGTAATTTTTCTTACGTCTAATAAGCAAATTTTCTTGAGAAGAGAACTCTTCAATATCGTCATCACCATTTCCACCACAACTCCGTTCAAATTCTCCCGTCATAAACGATGACGACGACGTTTTTATGGATCCAGGTCTAGTTCCCCGTCTGAGGCGCTTGAGAACTCGAGTAGGTTCGGGTCCGGGTTCAGTATCCGAGTCCATGACTTCCTCCTGCTCAAGCTCGTCGAGACTGTTCGCATGGAACCCCACATTGTCAAAGGAATCTCGATGAGCTGGATCGAGGGGCGATCGGGCGGATATCGGGGGCCCCGATTGGGCGTCCAAATCGACCCCCAGCGAGAACGACGGGGGTTCAAAGTCCGCCATTAGAATTGCGCACACAGAGAGACCGCGAGAGAGAGATTTGATTTGATTTGATTCTAGTTTTTGTGTATGTTTGCGCCAAAAACCAAAATTGGAGGGCTGGTTCAAAATTGGCCAAATTTTGATTTTACGGTTTTTACGGAAATGTCCTAATTCTAGGCCCAATAACATTTTTAGCCCAAGTAAAAAAGTTCTTATAGTTTGAACAGAAAATGCTCAATCAAAACAAGTCTGCCCCTCTTCTTAATTTCCCTTTCAAAACAAATAAACCAGCTACTTTGTAGGCTCAATAAACGAAAAATTTCTAGAGCGAGAAAATTTGCAAAATTACCAGAAAATCAAATTCAAATATTTACATATGCATTATTTATATTATTATATTAATCTCAATTTATTAGATTTTAATCAATACAACATAAAAATTGATTTATATATTCTTTAGTAAATATAACAAATTGTTAGTACTTTGATAAATTTTTACCAAGAAATTTTTAGTGTTTTGATTAATTTTTATCTAAAAATTCTCAGTATTTTGATAAATTTTTATCAAAAAATTCTTAATGCCTCAACAAATTTTTATCAAAAAATTCTCAATATTTCGATAAATTTTCATTGAAAAATTTTTAGTATTTCGATAAATTTTCATTAAATAATTATAAGTACATCGATAAAAAATTTATTAAGTAATTCTCAGTACCTCAATAAAAAAATTCATCAAAAAATTCCCAAAAATTAAAATTTCTTCATCAAAAGACGAAGAAGATAGTCAATTTATTGAAATAGTTGATTAAAAATGTAATAAAATTGATAAAAATTCTCAATAAAGAGCCCAAAAATGGACATTAGTGCGCCTTTGGAACATCTCACTTTTGGGTTTGGAAACAGTGGCTTGGAACGGCGGAGAAAAGAAGAATGGAATAAATATACATCAAAGGCAAAAGTGTAAAAAATAGAGAGAGTAAAGGGTAAAATGGTTATGGTGGAGCAAATTCGGCCCCAAATATAACAATTTTTTCACTTGGGCTAAAAATATATTTGGGCCCAAAAATTAGGCCATTTTCGTAAAGAAAATACAACATTTCTTTGTGCTTGCTTGGATCTAAATGACAATATAACTTAAAACTCACTTGGATTAGCAAATTTTAATATTGCTTACTGGATTAGCAAAGGCCGTCCAAGAAATGACAACATTTGTGTGCCTCTCCGTTACTTTTATTTAACATTTTGGGGTGGTAACATTATAAAATTAATAGTTAATTATTTAATATTTTGATCATTGAGCTATAATATTTGTGGGTGCTAACAGAGAATATGATCAATGCTCATGTCAATTAAAGAGAGAACTTCTTTCATGCACAATCTAGCTAGACTAGACAACCTGAATTGAATTAGCTTGGATTACATTGAGGAGTCTGTCATGATATTCATAAATTTCTACCAAAACTCAACTTGTTTCTTTTCTGCGACATGAAAGTTGAAACCATGGTTTAGAAGGCAACACAACATCCAGATGACAGAAAAATCAAGTCCCTTTATTTCATTTGATTACTAATGGGCATAAAAAGACACAGCTTCATGCATGGAAAAAATTGAATCTAGCAAAATTTTCTTACGAAACTGCTACATTTGTCTCCAAGGTGAACCAGAAAATGAGAATATAAATACCTCCACCTTCCGTTGGCAATTAATGGGCCTATTACAAACCAAAATCCCATTACAAAACCAAGTGCCATGCTTACATAGAACCACTCCAGTTCACTTCCATCTTCAGGTATCAAAACTTTCTCAGTACAGTTTTTAGGAAGTGGAAAATCCACATAGAACATTGCCGATAAAACAGGATGCATCCAAGCTTTGTAGCTGAGTGCTTGAAAGAATTTTTCCAATCAAATTGTTATAGGATAAGTTCAAATAATTCAAGAATGTCAAACCTGAAATACTCGGTGGGATTTTATCAGAAAGATTGTTATTAGAGAAATCAATTGCCTCTAATGTTCTCATAGCACCAATAGTCTAAGGGATTCTTCCGTTGAAATGATTGTAAGACAAATTGGATGACCGCAATGCTACAAGATCTATCACTTCCATAGGAATCTCTCCGGAGAAATTATTTTTTGAAAGATCTACGCTTCTTACCAAATTAAGAACGGTGGTATATTCAACCGATTTCCCTTTCATCACCAGTAATGCACCCTCAACAATGTTTTCTCCAAAAATAGTATTAGACAAATATTTATATGGTTCCTTTTAGAATAGCTCACTGTCACCATAGCACTGAAGTTATTGATGCATCTTGGTATAGTTCCAGAGAGATTGTTGTAAGCAAGATCTAAAATCAGTAGAGAAGCTAAACTGCAAATTTCTGTCCATGGAACTTATTTGAACGAAGGTTGAGGATTATCATTTTTTAAAATCTTTCTCCTATCCATGTTGGAATAATCCCAGAAAACCCATTTTCACCAACACTTAATGCTACTAATTCTGTACAATTTTTGAGAGATACAGGTAATGTACGAAACAGATTGTTTTTTCTAAGGGTTAGTGATTGAAGGAAGCTTGAAGTTCCAATGGAGGTTGGAAGACTACCAGTCAATTGATTGTTACCTACATTCAAAACCAACAAGTATTTCCAATTCATCCAACAATCAGGTAGTTCACCAGAAAAAAAATTGTCTCTAAGGTTCAGAATTTGTGTTTTTCTTGTCTCATTCATCCCATTACACAAAAAACTGAAAATGGATCTGTCAGAGAATTATTCAAACTCAAATCAAGTGAATCAAGATGAGCAAGCTCAACTAAATTTGGAATCCCTCCATCGATTTGGTTGTGAGAAAGATTTAAATAAATCGTCTGTGAAAGAGATTTCCAAAACCTATCGGGAATGGTATCTACAATTCCTGTGTTTGCTATATCCAAATAAAACAAAAACTTTTGTGACTCAAGCCACAATGGAAATTGAGGCCCTATATCGCAAGACATCAATCTCAACTGTTTAATTTGGAAAGATGGAACCCAGTCAGGATTAACTTTCAAAATTAGAGAGTTTCTGAATGCATCAAAAGTGGACAATCTTGAGAGATTGGCAAAGTGAATTTCAGAAAGAGTTCCATTCAATTTAGTAGAAGAAATATCAAGAAATCTCATGGAGCAAGTTGTCCAAGATACCATGGAACTGGACCAGAAATAGAGTCGAAACTTAATAATAGAGTATGTAGACTTTTGATATGCCCAAGTTGATTGGTCAATTGACCAAAAAGTTCGATTTTTTACCAATTTTAATGACTCTAATCTATCTGAAACACATGCTGACAAAATTTCTAATATTTCAGATATCTCCTGATTCAAATTAAGATTTGAAAAATAAATTGACCCCAAGTTGCAGAGCCTTTCCTATGATCTTGGAATTCTTCCTTCAAAATTATTAGTAGAGAGCTCAAGGTCTTCTAAAGAAGTAAGGTTTCCTAATTGACTTGGGATTGTCCCTTGCAAGCTATTGGACCTAAGGGAAAGGTATTGAAGATGGCTAAATCCGTAAAACCAGCTGGGTATTGAAGAATTGAAATGGTTCAGAGACAAATCAAGATGTCTGAGAGAGGTCAAGTTCTGAAGTCCATCAGGAAGTGGACCTTGAATATTGTTAAAACTCAGAGCAAGAAAAAGTAAATGACTAAGGCCGAAAACCCAGCTAGGAATCAAAGAATTAAAGGCAAATTGGTTGCTGGAAAGATCAAGGATGGCAAGAGATGAAAATTTTATATTTGCGATTGAGTTGACAACCTGACAATTGCAGCACTGCTAAAGAAAGGAGTGTGTTTATAACGTGCAACCAGTCAGAAGATTTGCTAAGATGGTCAATGGTGACACATAAGAGCACAAATTGAAATAGCATGGAACTTCAGCTTGGTATTAAATAACTCATCATCATTGTGAGGCTGTACCTACAATTAACTTGCAGTCATTGCCAACAATCGAAATAATAATACAATAATATATAAAAGCACGGTGGTCAATGGTTTTATATTCTCACTCTGTTGCGTGATGTTAAAAGTCCTGGATAATTTCAACGAAGTTGACTGGTGAAACATAATGCAGGGACTTCTAGTTAATGACGAATGTTGAATGTTTGATTTGTATTCATGGTTTTTACGTAGCTTCTCTCCCAATAAGATGGACGACCTATCCTTCAATAACTTAACAAAAGACCGACACGATATATAATAAATAAAATAGTATACGACTTGCCATCCACTTTATAAAAGATAGTACGACTTACAACTCATAATTAAGCAAATAGACTGAAGCATTTTCTCGTTCTATGGAAGAGCGGGAATTTCTCTTTGATCCCTCGTTCTTCGGTTCTTCCTTCAATTTTCCTGCGTCTTGCGTATTTATCATTCCAAAGCATAATTCACAAGGGTTTCAGCATATTTCACATAATCCAAGCAACCCATTTTTAAGTGGTCATTGATTTCAAAATGAATTGCAAATATAAATGAAGTGATTTACCTTTGTTCGACGGATTCACAGCGATATTCCCGGCTACTTGCCGTGGCGAGCTTGGCCACGAGATCATAGATGACTCACGGCGAGATTCAAGCAATTTCGCAATCCCGTTTCGGTTACAAATCCAAGTTGTATTATGATCAACCCAAGCAAATTGTATTATATAGTCAAATTTGCCCAGAAAATAAATTGGTAATTTATGATGTTGTAATGCCCATGGCAGTAGAGTTCGCACCTTAATCTTGCAAAGATAGATCATAATAATACATGAAAAAGAGATGACAGCACTACATAAAATAGAAGAGAGAGAGATTTCGTTTTTGGATTCTACCATAAATTTGCTTTCATTGATTTAGATTTTCAAAGATCAGAGCACAAAAAACACAATTTTGCTTCCTGGACAGGATTACTAGAAAATAAAATTGCTATATTGAAATTACAGCTACTCGTTGACAAGAGATGCCCCAGCTGTTGCACCAAGATCATTATTTCCAATACTGAAGCATATCATAAGGAACAAAACTCTTGGTATTGCATGATTTATAGGAAGGAGAACAGCATACGAGCGAGCAAGTCCACGGGAACATCTACTGTACTTATTCACAAGCTCTTTCAGCAACTGTTGAGCAGCTTCAACTGGCAGAGTAGATGGGTTGAAAGACTTTATTTATTATGGCTTATTTCCATCTGGGCATTTCCAATAACCTTGATGAGCAAGATTGGCCATCCGAATTCACTAGCTACTACTATATCTTCTGTTTAAGAACCTGCCGCAACTGGACCTTCTGACTTTCCATCCTTGCCTCCAAAAGCTTTGCCTTCAAACTATTCTTCTGGGCACCTCGAGGCCATTCAATGCATCCTTTCAAGCCTTGAGTTATGTGAGGATTTCCCGAGTCAGGCGAACTCCACTGCCCTACCAAATCTGGGGAGCTAAGCCCACCTTTACCTGACCCACGGTCTGGAGATGCAAGACTCCCATTAGATAATCTTCCTTTTGAAACTGAAAGCCTACCCTTTGTTCCCTCGACTGTGATTATTTTATAGTTATCCCCATTATTTGGGCAAGATCTCCAAAGCCTTGCTATGGATGATACCTTCTTTAACGGTTTAGTCGGTACTGAGCAGACTTCACTGATTTCTGTAATTGGAGTTCCTTCATATCCATTATCTTCCCACTCCATTACACTCCCTGAGAAGTTACTATCTCTACGATTCTTGACAGACAGAGCACTCCCTTCTGGTGAACAACTTGAGCCCTGATCCTCAAGATGGCTCACAGTTTCCCATCCACTCTCATCTTCTTCTAAATCAACATTGTGGTCAACATACGCATTGGAATGCCTATGAACGCTATCCTTGTTAATTGCATTGACCTCAGGACTTACAGTGTGAATTTTCGAAGCATGGCTGGCAGGACTGTAAGCACCACATGGTTCAATCTCTCTCTCATTGGATTCACCAAAATTAACATCTTCGAAAACAGAGAAAATATCATCTGGGTTCGGAGGCTCATACATAAATTCCTTGACGTCCTGAATACTCATAGAGGCAGCAGCTTGTCGAAGCAACTCTGCTTCTTTCATCTCTTTAGTATCTGGGGTTGTACTTCTTGACCTAAGAAAAGTCTCCAGTTCTGCAACAAGTTTGTTCATCTGAGAATACTTCTCCTCAAGTGCAACCTTTGCATCGACCAGCTTCATTTGAACACGCTCTTCACGCCAGACCTCAGCCATCTGTAACATCTTCCTTTCATCTTCCACTTCCACCCGGAGTTTCATTGATTCCCTCTTTAATGCTTCCACATCAGCCTTGTCTTCTCCAATTTCCTTTGCAAGCTCATCACACACTTCCTCAATTAATTCTCTGGCCTTCCTTTCTTTCTCATAGTCCTGCATATATCTCTTTGCTGATAGCTTTGCATCAGCCAGCTCATTAACCAATTTCGAGTTCACAATTTCTATCCTTTGACGATTTTTCCTTTCTCGGCTTAACTCAGCTTTGACGTCCTCAATAAATGCACGAATCTTTTCATGCTCCCTGCTCCGCCAAGCAGCCTTTTCCTCACTGACTTTCCTCAAGAAGTGCTCAAGTTTCTTTTTTGAAGACTGGCGCTCAGTCTCAAGTTCCTGAATGCGAGCTCGAGCCTGCTCTACTTCAGCTTCAATGGCAGCAACCATTGATACAGCAGTTACCTGTTGGTCAAGAATCTTCATGTGGCTGTAGATCTGGCGTACCTCATCCACTGTTTTCAAGGAGACGGGGTCCCACTTTGTCACCCCCTCCATTGCAGAATTTGAAAACTGAAACGAAGGCTCGAGCTAAATAAGAGGGAAACCGACCTTGGGTTAGATAAGGATCATATCAAGTTGACGGGGGAGAAAGGAAAAATGTAAGACACCACTCGCTTTTTAATTTATAAGCACAGTTTAAAATTTCCTCATCCAACCAAGAAAAATGGCCCTGCTATAATCTCATTTTTACATCCAATTATCAATGAGCAAACATAATTCCAGCAAACAATATTTTTCATGCTTTATCAAGTTTAATGTTGACCAGGAAACTTGTGAATAATTGGATTCTGTTATTCCGAAATGTTTTGGCCTAAACGTTTTGTTTCATCTACATAACACAAATAAGCAACCCGAACAGCTCAGCTCTAGCTGTTCGAATGGGGTGCAAACATCCAAGTGATATTCACAGCAGGACATTTTGTTTTTTTCTTTTCCTTTATCTTATTAACAAGTTACTAAACCTAGTGTCAGCAATTTGTACAAAAAAGCCCTGAAATCCCAATTAAGCACTCATTTTGCTCATGTTGAGTTTTATCCTATTTTACCCTTTTGTAGATTTCATATTCAACCCTGCCTCCCTCTCTTTTACTCTTTCCTTTCTGTTTTTTGGTCCATAATGAAATTAGGTTGTTGGTCACCTGTCCTTTAATAATAAAAATGCATAAGAAGTCATGAAAGCATATCTCCGCATAGACTCACACAAGTTCAAGATAAATGAAGCAAAGAGAGAGAATAAGATCCTTGATAAGAAAATGGTAAAATATTAGGTAAATCCCAGGGAAAAAGGAATAAGACATGTACATTTTGGTTAAAGTTATTGGTAACATTCATTTGTTTTCTTTAGGACCTTTGTTGATTTAACCGAGATAACTTCCACCTTAATAACTGAACTGCATTTGATTTGCAAACTTCTGTATGACTTGTGAAAAATCTTAAACAAAAGGATGTGTTACACCAGTAGCAGCAATCCCTCTACTAGCTGATGATCAAAAGGTTGCTTGGAACAGAATAAACAATCTCCCTAGAAGGCAGATGGTCATATGACTATTCAACATAACATCAATCCATGCAAGGAGCTCCCCTAAATAGGGCATTGGAAGTTCACAAGGTAAGTCCCACCAAACAGTGGTCCACGATAAGGAAGCATTAATGCCAAATGGGTAAGACGATAAAAAGGGTAGATCTTGTGTTAATTCCTATTTATGAATGACATTCGATATAATTTGAATCAGACAAGTCTTCGACAGTTAATAATTCAGTTAACAAACTTAAGCAGCATTACCTTACAGAAGAATTCATTCTTCATGCCAGAGACAGATGAACTAGGGCCCTGTAAAGGATCCTTTGGTTCATAACCATATGCTTTACCACTGCAACGAACATGAAACGGGACACCTATATGCCCTGCACCAGGCTACATGAAGGAATAACACAATGAATACAAAATCTCTAAATTTGACATTAAACTGAAAAACGAACGACAGACAACAATATGCAGTAAACAACTCGAACTTTGCGGGAAGTCATTTAAACATGCGTAATGTCCTTACATAGAATCAAGTGGATCAAATATGCAAATAAATGTATCCAAATGCACTTCAAAGTATTGTGGACCTTGATATGGAAGACAAATCCATATTAAAGTGAACAATAAACCCCAAAAAGAATGGAGAACACAACCCGCGTTCCCCTGAAGTCATTTAAACACATACATAGACTTCCCAATATAAAGCAAGTGAATCATAGTTAAAAATAAATAGATTCAAGATACACATCAAAAATAGCATGAGGTGTAAATCCAGCTAAAGGAGACTGCCATAACAAAGTCATGATCCACAATGTTGTTTCATTTTTCAGTGTTTTGCACCACTACACAAAACCCTTCAAAATTAAGCAAAACGAGCAATCACAACTTCATAAAAACGACAATGACAGAGCTATAAAGATAAGTATCAATCCCACTAGTCAAAACTTTAACACAAAGCAACAACACTATATAATCAGAAGCAAAGAAATCAAGTTATTACCCAAACCCCACCACATTCGATTTGAATCCGTCTAAGAAACCGAAACACAACAGATCTTAAATAAACAAGCACACAACAAAGTTTCTGGTTTCCTCTCTTACCTGAAACCCTAACCGATCTACACTCTCAGCACCGCCACCAGCGACATGTTCCGGCAGCTGAAACCGCCACATACCTGCAGCAAGCTTCCTGGCCGAAACTACGGTCGTCCCCTTTCTATGTTTCCGACGATTCTTCCGACCACCCTCAGCTACCTGTTCCTCCTCAGGCTCAAATTTCCTATTCCTTTCCCTATCTTCAACCTTCCACCTCAAAAGCGGGGTCTCGGGCCTGCTCCGTCTCTGACCCGGAGTTCCAGGATTCCTCAAGCGGGTCAAACTCGGGTTCCGGGTCTTCCTACGAGTGGTCTTAAGATCTGACGGTGAAGTGGGTTTTAGGGTCTTACTCGCCGGAAATGTCGCCGGATAATGCGGGTTTCCCGTTATCTTCATCTCTTGAAGCTAGATTAAGCCATTAAACAAGAAACCCACAAACAAACACAGAAAACTCGTGTCTTCGTGCTCTGTGTGTGCCTGTGTTGTGTTGTGTCTGAAAAGCTCAGAGTGAGAGCGATTCTGTTTGGTTGGGAAAAGGACGCAACCTGGAAAAAATTACATTACATGCATTGTTGTATGTATAAGCAGCTGCGTACGTGTGTGAAATACGTATGTGTACGAGAATATGTCTACGGTCAACGTAGATATTCTTACAGCGGAGCTTGGATTGGATCTGTCGGGGGAAATACGACGTCGTTTGTGGGGACAAAGACGCGCTTTGTGGCATGACCTATTGGCTAACACCTAAGTTACAAATCAAAACCAGTCTCAACAATTTCTTACACAAATTCAATTCAACTTCCGAAATGATTCTTGTGTCTGCTTCAAGATCCACGTCTCCATTATTTAGTCCATCATGAAAAGCATCCGAGGGAGATCCCACGTGGCTCTACTTCAGATCTCCACATGGCAATGAAATTGGTCAGTACTCATGTATGTATTCCCCTATGTATATGCATTTTGCAAGAAGCCGAAATGTGCCCACATAGGTGAGTGGCGGTTTCTACTTGGTTTTTGAGCCAAAGGGAATATTAATTAATATCATATATAGCCTTTTACAAAATTTTACATAGATCTAGTCTTTGCTAATTTAATCTTTAACTAAACCCACCTTTGCCACTAATCACACTCCATTTTGCGGCTATTGATCTTAATTAAAAAAACAAATAGTTGTCCTTGATATTGTTGGCACAAGCAAGATTTTGGCCTCCCAATTGATCGACATTGAGGGTCAATGCCCTAATTGAAATGGGTTTTTGGTTAAAATTTTTAATTACCCATGTAGGTCCACGTTGGTTTTTTGGGTGCCTCAAGAAGCCACCATTAGCATGAGTGAAAGTAAATGTTGCAAGCCTTTTTAAGTTAGGATATAGGTAGGGAAGATACAATTGATTGCAATTATTGTATTGTCCTTAGTAATTGATGTCACATGAGTTTGCTTGGTTAGTCTAGAGTCTAGACCCATTAAAATTGTGATTGCACAAACATTTTGAAGTTTTTTTTTTTTTTTTATAAATATTTTATGAAGAGTTGTCACATACTCGCATAATAAATTGGGTGTGTAAATAGACCCTTTTTGCTATTTATTTATTTTTAACAATATCAAAAACATTTGATAAAAAATATTATTATTTATAAAAATTACTTCTTAAAAAAGGTTTCCTTGGATACTTTTAGGAGGAAGTATTTTTCCAATAAATACTTGTAAATTAATACATCTAATATAATTAATTGCATTATTGTTGCTTCTCAATGTCTTTTCCTTTGAATTATCTCTAAGTTTGATTCATAACCCACCATAATTATGGCCAAAAAATCAATAATAAATAAGGTAACAAATTATTGTTTTTTTTTTTTTGCACACCCTTATAAAGCAAAGAAAACAATCACTTAAATTTTACTTTTTTAGGTAGAGCAAGGTAATGTGATCTCAATGTGTGGTTTGCTTGTATGCATTTGATGGTTCCCATGTTGAGTAGGGACAAGTAGTCATAATCACTAGAAAAAATTATTGGGTTGAAAATCATGAACTTGATCATACCCATATGAATTTTATAAATATGTTTCTTAAAATATAAATAAAACTAACCTATACATATGTGTATGAATTTTGATATCCACTTCCACCTACTTCTTAGTATTTATAATAATAAAGAGAAACCACAAAGAGTACATCAAAAGAGGATATTCTAAATCTATTATTATAATATTACTTGATTTATTGTTCCTTTAATGGAGACAATAAATGATCATAGGTAAATTCTACTTTTTGGTTTTGGACCTTTCTATGAGTTTGAAAACCCAATTGGTGCCCACATATTAGAGCGTGTGTATATGTTTGCATCTCTTTTGGAGTTCATCATTTGTTCTCTCACTTTAATTTTTGAAAAAGTTTGTGACATCAAATTTAATGTTGATTGGAAGAAAATTAATTTGATTTTAGTTAAAGCATGATATTGACTTTGATAAATATGTGAAAATGTATTTTAAACATTAAAAAGCTTGCTTTATATTTAAATTAAACTCTATGAAATACATCACTTTTCTTTCTTCAATTTCTAGGTAAGCCTTTATGATGACACTATAATTTTAATTACTTGTACTAAAACAAAATTTTATCTATAGTTTCAAAACTCTCAAAGGCTAGTTTAAGCC
>JAXCLQ010000005.1:15136552-15147630 GCA_035584115.1 Cedrela odorata | reverse complement strand
ATGTGTGAAAATTTGAATGAAATGCATTTTTATGACTTAGTCGTTAGTTATGTTATTCTGATCTAACCAGATCTCATGTTAAAAGTAAGGTTTGCAGGCTAGTAAAAATTTTGTTTAGTGCGTTGTGGGCGCTTCTGTTTTATGAAAATGCGAATGACCGCTTAATGCGAAATATGTGATCACGTTCTGAATCCGGGTCACCGTGGGTACAGGTGGCACTAACTGACTAAGCCGTTTTGAATATGTTTGTATTTTGAATGAACTCTATATAATTAAAAAGTTTGAAAATGTACTGATTGTTTAAACTTTCATATTTTGTACTGCATCGACATATAAAACTTACATGATTTACTTATTGAGATTTTATCTCACCATTTTATTGAAATTTATTTTTTCAAATAATAGCATATAGAGGTGACTAAGTACGCAAGATAGGATACTAGGCGTATGTGAAGATTTTAGATATATGTAATTGTAAGTTAGCTAAGTAATATGTATAAACTTATGTTTAGATTTGTAATTACTAAGTTAGTTGTATGTCAATGAGCTGTAATTTATGTAACCTTGTATGTATTTATATAAAAACAAAACAAATTGTTAACTATAAATGTTTAAGATTTGTGTAATAAAAAAAATAGTATTGTATATTGTATACATGTGTATGTATTTGCAGTTAGTATAAAACAGATGTGACATTGGTGACATTTGATTTTGCCATTTGTCAAACAAATATTTAATTAAAAATTTCAAAAAATACTTAATTCATAAATATTAGATATCATAATCCATACCTTTGATTTATATCATAATGGATAAGTGTTACACTCTAAGTTTCAAGCATGCTAGTTAGAGTATAAACATTGTTTACGACTCTAGCCTCAAGTGTTGCGGCATGTGGGAGTTTCATCGTCCCCATTACAAAATTGGTTAAGGGCTAGAGCTGTCTTTCTGATGAAACTAAGTAGGTTGAAACCAGATAGTATATGAGTCTCGGTAGGCTAACCATCGAAAAGCGCACATTCGTGGGTGTTGTACTGGTAGTTTGCAGAAGTGAGCATAGACCTCGTGACAATAAGCATGAGGAAGATTTTGACACTTGAAATTATTTGATTTTGCCATTTATCAAGTAATTATTCATTTGATTTTTTCACTTAGCAACATCTTATAGTATCACTTGTCAAACAAGTATTTACTTGATTTACAATAACATTTGTTAAATATTAATAAATAAACTAATTTATTTATTAATATATAAATCAAACAATATATTAATCAATCTCTCATACATCCACAAATCATATTTATGGTAGTAATAAATTATCAGAATATTTTTCTAACTTACAAGTACTAGTGTGTTATTGTCGAAAAATTTATTCTTTACTTTTAAAGAATAAAATTGTCTTTCGATCAATTTATCGGAGTAATTTAATTTTTGTCAAAACGAAATATCATTAACTAACTTAATGATATTTAATTTAATTATTGTCAATTTACCGATTAATGTGTGTGACCCCTTACGTTTACCATAAATTAGATATGAGCCAATACGAACCCTTTCGCATCACTTTTGTACAACTCATTGTAACCGAAATTTTCAATGATCATCAGTGACTTTTGGCAAGATATCATGACCCCTATAACATAGAAAATATATTTTTAAAAAAAACCTATATAATTTCACTTACGTGTAGTAAAGTCCATCTGCTGTCAACTCTCGATTGAGTACGGGTCACGATGTCATCAGACTCCTAACTCGATCATAGAATAAAAAACTCAATTATATACATGATTTGCATATCCGCAAAATTCATTTTCGAAAATCGCTTACTTTGGCCAGAGATTTTATTTCAGCATATGACAGCCTAGGATCTTAAGCTCAAATATCTGAGCCAGCAAATTTATATTAATCATCACATATCATCACACAATAAGAACACATTATTATCAAGCTTTTTTCACTAAGCATGGTTAGTCCAGTGCGATATACATAAGTGAACGATGTACTTCTGTGCATAAGACTGCTGTGATATCTCAAGTCAAAAGACTAGTGGCACATTAGTATGGTTGTATGACAAATCATTGACTGTGGATATTCACCCATGTGATTCGTCACATTTGGTCAAGTTCAGTAACACATTCTTTAACGCATTACTCATATTCATACTCTTGTGACTGAGACTCGTCACCCAACTATTAACATTCAATATTAATTATTAGTAGCATCCGAACATGACAGTCATGCAACATTATCATCCTTAATGATATTACCCCAATAGGGAACATATTTAGATGTCTTTAATCAGAGACTTTATACTCATATCTATAACTCTTTGTAGATAAAGTCTCTAAAACATAATACATCTTGAGATCTCATTTTGTAAATTTATATAATTACAACAATAACCACAAAATGGTAAATAGTGTCATATTGTTAATCATAAATAACTAATTATTCATGATTAATTGTTAATATGTGCAAACTATATATAGCTCAAACCTTATAACATGATTGGTTCTAAGGCATATCTCAAACAACTATCATACAAGCTACCATAACTGCTCATATCATAAACTCAATGTCATCTTCTTCTTTAAATGTATGCAATCTTTTTGCTCAAAATTGAACTCACATTGCATACTGAGAAACTCGAATCTTTTTGTAACACATCGTCTCTTAAGTGCTTCATCTAGAATGGTGACCTATCATTAGGAAATTCTATCCTTGTTACATATAATCCACTGTGTCGCAGTAATAAAGGCAAAAGCTCGAACACATATACAAGGCAATAAATCCTCCTTCTTTTCCTCGGTATTTGTTACATTTGTAGGTAGTTGTCTTAGTTAAGTCTAGTTATCAACTCAAACTCAAACTTGGAGAAACGTATGAGATGACCAGATACAAAGAACCATAAATGTTACTCAGATTATAGCCTTACAGTGTCCACTTCTTTCAGTAGCATGTTATGTACTAACATCCCTGATAACACAAGCTTCTACAGTCTAAGAAACCTACTAAAACACAATTAGGCAAATAAGCCTATTGCTCCTTAGTCAATTTCTGCCTTATCCGATTGAGAGCCCACATGAGGAATAACAAAGTCACAACTATTGAAAAAAAAAAAAATCTTCATTCGTTGTCAATACCTTGCTAACTTTGTAACTCGGTTCGTTCATTATGTGTTGACTTCTACAAATTAATTGTGATATTAAACACATGTTAAAAATGAAGAACAAAAGCTTTTATATCATTTAGGATAAAGGAAGAATTGATTAATTGGCAAAACCAACATTTTGTTTACAAAATCATCATGTATTTTTGTTTCTTTCGTCGACGGAAAAAGCATATAGGTTGTTATCATGTTAAACATTGTTTTTCGTCGATGAATTCATCAAAAGAAGATAATGTTTAACTATTTTCGATTGGCAATTTCATGGAGGGATAACAGTTAATCATTGTTTTCCCTTGGCAAAGTTATGAACTATGTCCATCTTCTTTTTAATTCAATCGTTCCACTATTTTCTCAACTCAAGTCCACGCAAAAGTTCAAGTTTATTACGCATTCAATCTATTTATATTTTGTTTTTAACAACCTCAATATCATTTTCTAATGCTAAATAATTCTAATTGACATAGATATAAGATTTAAACAAATTTGGGCTGCTGCCACATACTTGTGAACGCGAATGATTTCTTGTTGGTGATGAGAACATCCTTTTTCACCTCAATCTCTTTCATCGATGATGGTTCAGTTAACTTTCAAATTTTGTAATGGCTTATTTGATTTGTTTTTGTAGCAAAATGCTCAAGCATAGTTGGAGAGGAAAACATAAACACAAACTAGGAGTAATTTCGTCCACAATTTATATTTTTAGTTAAAATTGTGAAAGATTTAAAGACCTAGCTAAAATTATAAATGGACTTACATTTTAATCTTTTAAGAATAAAACCCAACAATTCACCACCATCTCATAGTCATTCTTTTTTTTTTTTTTTTTCTAAAGAAAACAATTTTATTCACAAATTTGTTATTATCTGATCCTCATGAAACAGATTTAGTATGTTTCTTAGCGAGTTTATAACGGATTTAATAAATAAATTTAAAACCCGCAACGGGTTTGGGACAGATATGGGTGCGAATAAATACCTGCAAATATTCGCATATATTTGTATCTATTTGTTTATTATACTATTTCATTACCAATTATTTTTTAAATATTTTTATTTTACAAGAATCACTCTATATAATACATATTTATTTATTTCTTCTAATTATTAATTTATATATATATATATATAAACTTTTAAATTAAATTATTTAATTTAAGTTGAGATTTAAAATTTGAGTTATTGATATATACTATTAAAAATAGATAAAAAATAAGTTGATAACACTAAATATTGTTTATTAACTTTAAATTTCAGATTTGTATACATTAATGTTCCAAAATTAATATTACAAATACTTATAAGGTTTATTTAACTTAAATTATATTATGTAATGAGTCATTCAATTAAGAAAATAAAAGAAAATAATAGCTTGATAATAAATAAAAAAATAATAATATAAATAAATAAAATAAAAAATAAAATAAGAGGATCCTTCTTTAATTTTTTTTTATTATTATTAATTTATAAATTTTTTAATTTTATATAAGTAATATATCTTATTTTAAATTAATACTAAATATTTAATTAACATTTCGGTAAAAATACGGAGATATTCGCGTGAGTTATAAATGTTAAATATTTATTTAGTATAAATGGTAATAAATTATGAGTTTAGTAATGATATTAAATTTAAAAATATCCGTCTCCGTCTAATCGATCCCTACTTTTTCCTCATTTTCTCGGAGAATTTCGTGTAACGCGTGATTTTCTCGCGATAATCCAACTAAACAGCCTCAGTCTCACTTTTACCTGAAAACTTCAACTCCACGATCTACATTTTATGTGCAGGTCAGTCTAATTATCTTTCGCAGGTTCGTTCTTCGACAATTAAACCGTTAAATTTATTCAAAATTTCTTGTTATTACCAAATTAGGGTTTGGTTTGAGATTCAAGTGGTTGTGTAAGTAAATGTGTTTGCGAATGGTGTTGATTTTGTTGAATTACTTTCGTTGATGGTGTGAGTTAGGGTTTTCAAAGGTTCAAGCCGTTACATTGTTGTAACTGGGATAATGTCAAGTGATTTTTGAATTGTGGTTTGGTGATTTGTGGAGTCTTTGGTAAGTTTGAATATATTTAAGCTTTTATTATTATTGTTATTATTATTATTTTTATTTTTTTTTTAATGTGCATAAATTTATTATGATTGTGCATGTACGTTGTTGCAAATGCACTTGTAGGAGTGATTATTGATTGAGCTTCACTGAATAATATATGCATGTGTATGTTGAATGCATAAGTTAGGAGCTGTATTGTTATCAAGAGTTTATCACTATCAGTCCATTGAACGAAGCAATGATTTGCGACTCTTTTAATTGTGAGCTCTTTGGATGTCATTGTTATATAGTTATAATGTAGAGATATATTTCATTGGAATAAAGAGTTTAAAAATGATGCCAAAATGCTATTAGTTTATTTTCGAATTGCATTTTGAAGTCAAATCCTTTTGTTGTTTTTCTTGTTAGAGTTTATATTGAATTCTAATTTCCTTGTAGCAGAAGGGATGGTAAATGATACTCTATCTAGTTGCAAAATTAAGAACGTTGAAAACAGTATCTCAAAAGGGAGGCACAGCAGTGGGAAAGGGGTAACTAGTTCGAGCACTATAAGTCCAGATACATCAGGTCTAAGAAGGTCATCTAGAGAAACATCATCGTCAAAGAAGAATTTGATACTCGAAGCATCATCATCATCAAAGAAAAATATGACTTTGGAAACAGCATTGTCAAAGAAAAATATGACCCCAAGTCCTTCAAGTACTTGGAAGTCTGATCGTCTCGAGAAGCAGATCTTGACAAGTCCTCTAGTTCAGAAGAAGTCTGGGAGGGCTGAGAAGCAGACTGCACTGACCCCGTTGAGAAGGTCCGAGAGGGGTAAAAAGTCCTCATCACCCAGTTCTTCAGGTTCAAAGAAGTCTGATAAAAGCTTGGGCTCTTCAGAGATGAAACAGAAAAAAGAGAAAAAGGAGAAAAGTGTGAAGCAGTTAACTATTGAAACCAAAGAAGTTAGTGACAGAGATAAGAAACAGGTTGCAGAATGTGTCCAGGTGGGAAAAAGGCGAATGGATGCACGTGCTTATAGGTCATTGTTTAAGCGACTGAAGAAGGTTAAAGCTACAGGTAATGCAGTATTTTGTAGCTATGATTCTAAGAAATGAACCTTTTATTTGGAAGTTTATGCACCATTGTTTTGTAGCTCTTGGAAACCTATATTTTTGCAAAATGATTAGTTATTTTGAAGAATCATTCTTACACTTTACTCTTCACTTATAGATCATAATAAGGAGCTGACATGTATAGATAAGTCCTCTCTAGGATACAGCAGCAATGGTGAAGATGACTGTTCTAAACAAGTTAATGGTATCGTTGAAGGCAATGAAAGAAAGAAGGGGGATTTGAGAGAAAAAGATGTTACAAGTTCTTGTGAAATAACAATGGCGGGGTCCAATGCTGAAGTAAATGAATCCTCTAAAGGAACATCTGAAGATGGGGATTTTATGGAAGTTTCTGAGAGTGCTGTGATGGCTAGAGAGATTGGCAATGATGCTGAACAGGCATGGGTGGATTGCTTTGTGAAAGAGAATTTGCGGTCACAAGAATTGCTAGAGTATATGGTGGAGGGAGAAACAGTTGATGCTGATATTGGTTCACAAAGTGGTCAAAATGTTGCGTCTTTGAAAAGAAAAGGAAATATAGTGGACATGGTTTCTGATGCGTCTGCTGTGGTTGCAAGCAAAGATACATGTGTCTTGCATGTCAATGTTGTTACTTCATCACCAACGAGGTTAGCTGAGATATGTGGCGCTTGTTTTAAGAGGCAAAGGTATTGGATCATCGACTGGCATTTTGCATCATTTCTTTGGGGCTTAGTTCATTTAATGCTTTATAAGTAATTAGGTGATGTTCTGCTAACGTTATCACCAATAAAAGAAAATAATCAATGATACTTTCTTGAGTATATTGTTAAATATTACAAAATCTAATGGGTCTGGCATTCATAGTGTCCAGTGCCACTCTAATCATTCGCTGGATATGTGTATTCTGTTCTGCTTTTGGATTGAAATTTGTAGAAGTGAGGTCATGCATTTTGTCTGATAGTTTATGTTGGCCAAGATCTTCAGTTACATCATTCTTGCATTGTTGATTTGGAGTGGCCATTTTGGTGCTTTTGTATTTTATTATTTATTTATTATTGCATATACATTTTTGTTGTATTTATGAGATCATTTTGGTGCTGGTATTTTATGCATAGCTACTGCTTCTATCTGGAGAGGAGGATGTAGCTTCTTTCTTTTATTGGTAGAAGGTGATGCCCCTTTTTGAAAGAATTTAGAAATATGAGCTTGTTGGGCTCTGCTTTAGTGGCATAGGTATTTTAGTTTAATTGTATTGAGTTTGATTCAAGGAAGAAGGACTACTGCATTGATAGACTAATTTGCTTTCTGCTTGTGAAAAATATTATGAATATACTATTGTCCTAAATATTTATTTTAGATTCTACTAATCTAACGTTGGAACCATTGTAGTCCCCTTGGGATGGCATTGCCTTTCATAGAATTTGATACTTTTAGGTTGAGGATCAGAAAGTTCCATGAGTGTGATCTGCTCATTGAGTGATAAAAACATGATTTTAGTGTGATAATGATATTGACAGACCGAAGCATTGACCATTTTATCTTTGCTCCAATAGGAAGGGAAAGATGTAGTGGGGTCTGTGCATGAATGTGGTGACTTGCTGTTCTAAATGGGGATGAAGTTCTATATATGAGGAATCATAATGATAGATAAGGTAATGAGTGTGCTGAACTTCTTGAGATGATTGAAGTGGTTTTCCTCAATGATTTGGGTCCTAAGATTTCAGAAAATTTGTTGGGTTAATCTTTCCTTAAAATCTTGATAGATGATTATGGTTCCCTTTTTTAATCCCTTAAAGTTGAATTGAAGGAGTTCTGAGTAAGGATCAAGTTATGGTATGGTGTCTTTAAAAATCAACAGCAATGATGTTATGCTAGGGAAGTATTCTAGCAGTATGTTATCCCCCCAATGTGGAATTATATGCTGGAAAGATGCTAAAACCGTCCCCTTTTTTTGTGCCTATGACTCAGTTCTTTCTTTGCAGCTTTTGGTGAAGCCTTATTTATTCCTGTTGTGCTCCTTTTCTTGAAAGGTATTCCTCCTTTAGAAAGAAGAAGAAGGCTTTGGGGTATGTGGCTGTTTTTTATTATTATTATTTTTTATTTATAGATGGGAGGACAATTCTTTTTGTAGGACGAATTCAAATCCTATCTCACTTTGGGCCTTGGTATCTTCAGATTTCAAAAAAGTGCCGTTCTTTCTCATTCAACACGATTGGGAAGCTGTAATCTCATACTCTCTTTGCATCTTATTCTATTTTTAGTATTTTCAGTGGTCAGCTTCCAATTTTTGTTGCCTTTTCCTGTATTTACACATTTTTTTTAGGTTTTTTCTGTTTTGGAGTTTTTGTAAGTAGTTTCCAAGGTAGAAGTACAGCCAATTGCGGGTTTTCTGGTGCCTAGATACTGCACATTGTTACAATTTTATGGAGATCACCATTTTACCATTCCTTTTGTTGACACATTGTTCACTCCTTTTACATCCTCTTCTTATTTGGTACAATTTTTTACAGTTTCCTTCTGGAAAAAGATTTTACAAATGGAACCATGTTATATGTGAATTTCTACAAGATGGCAACAAGTTTAGCTATGCTATATTGCTACATTTATGAAATTGACAACATTGGGTAACTTGTGTTTTAACCCATGCATTGCTGAAATGAAGATAGACATAGGATATGAGAAATTTGTGTCTCTATAAGAAAGTAGGGTATCATCGAGTAAGGATTGTGAATCAAGAAGGATCTTTTGTTATGGTTCATTCTTGCACAACAAATTTCTGTTAATAATCTAGTACAAAGGGTTGAGTGTGGTCAGTTTAAGCCTTGAAGGTCAATGATTGGCATGGTGGCCAAAAAGGATGTGGATCAGAGCTGGAAGTAATGATGTGATTGCAAAGGAATTTGACCTAGATGGACTTAAATGATGAAACAAGATTTTAGTAGACCTAGGTAGTTGTGGTTAAGCCTTTTTTATGAAGAGTTGCTTTTGTTGAGCTAGAGAATTATGGATTGGAGCTCTGAATGTTTGTGGTGAAAGGTGGTTGTTGACTGGTATCAGGGGATGTTGTATATCGTAGACTGTGAAGGAAATTTAAGGTTCCAGAGATGTAATAGAAAGCTGTGGTCAAAATTTATGTTTAAGAGGTAAAGTCTTGAGGATCAATAGCTTGAAGGAGGCTGTTTGTGGGTGAAAAGTGCAGGTAGTAATATAGAGATTAAAAAAAAAAGGACGTAGAGAAAAATGTAATTGATAGTAATCCTACCACCCCTTTGTTACCAAGCAACCAACATACGTGACTTAATGCATATACCCCACCACGTGGACTTTTCTGGAGTTATCCATGTCTTAGAAATTTAACTGAGTAGCTTAAATCATACCTCACGTGAAGTATCCCTGTATCATTTAGCAACTATATTTGGACCCATCCGTAAATTAATGGGCCCTCTTGAGGGTGCTCCCACTATTGTTCGTCATTAGTATGCTCAAAGGTTTTGTTTCCATCCATGAAGCCTGAAATACATCTCTTTCAATTTTCGTATGTTGTCTTGCTTCACTACATCTTTATGCTAGTTTCCTTAAGATGCTAATATATAAATCATCTGAAAATACGAATTATGGTTTACCCTCGTCACTTTTTCTTGTCTCATTTTGATGTCTTTATTGGTTTATTTGAGGCATGGACAAAAGCACCCTAGATTTTTAAATTAAAGCTGGCTTTGAACATTTTTTGTAATGGTAGGTGTATATATTTGTATATGTTTTAGGAAAATATAGCACTTATTGATGGATTATAGATTTTCTGGTATACAGTTGTGATTTTATAACACTTAGACTTCTGGAAGAATTCTTTTATTTGTGTTAAATGTATTCTGCAGGGTCGACAGTGATTCAGCAAAGCAGAAACTCTGTTCTTGTCTCCCAAAATCAAAAGAAAAATTGGAAGGTGATGTCTCTATTGCGAAGGTTGGTCTGACTCTCTTTTATTTTTTCCCTTTTTCTTTGTGCTTACAATTTTTCTTTGTCCAGTTATTAAGTGTCTTATTCTCTAGGTCGTTCCCAGTTTTAGTGGAGAGTTTGTTCACTTTTCTGTATTTCCTTTTTTTAATTTATATAAGTTTCCGCTCAAAAAAAGCTGTTAAGTGTATTTATTTTCCTTTAAGATGGAATACTGATATATGTTAATATAAATTCTGTGAATGTATATGTTAACTTGCTTGATGTAGATTTGAGACTATATTGGGCAGATAAAAACTAATGTTCTTTTCTATTTATTACTTGGTTGTGGCACTTCTTCATGGTTTGTGTCACGCTTTCTATGTGACTAATGCGTGCCATTTCATTTGTAGATTGTTCTTCCATCTTTCTGCCAAACCAGCAGCCGATATGTCTTGTTGTATACTCCTTATACTCCTTTTGCAGTTTAATGGATAGTCACCCATCTTCTTATCTTTTCCTCAGTAACTAGTTACTGTGGCAGCCAAAGAGCTTTTAAAAGTGAGAAACTAAGCTTCTTTGTTTAATCTATATCCAAATGTTTCTTATGGTTGTTGAAAAGCTCACTGGAAGTAGGGTTGTCCTGTCAATGCCGGATATTGTAGTCCGAGTTCTACTGGAATTGCCTCCTTTAGTAACCATTACTCTTATGGTACTCATTATCTAAATTACTTCAGATGTACTTGTTGAGTAGCATGAAATGGTGAGGCTGAGTGCAGGATTAAAATTGATTTCATAGGAGTCACTGGAACTCTCTCTCTCTCTCTCTCTCTCTCTCTCTCT
>JAXCLQ010000005.1:15120947-15136452 GCA_035584115.1 Cedrela odorata | reverse complement strand
CTCTCTCTCTCTCTCTCTCTCTCTCTCTCTCTGCCAAAATAAGAATCCTAGTTCTCTTCAAAGATTTATGCTACTTTCTCTGTGTGGTTGATATAGGCTTGAGCCATATTGATATATATATTTTTCTTTTTTGTGGGGGTGGTGTTGGGGTAAGAAACAGATTGTATTGGAGAGAAAATTATTACAAAAAGTGGACAGGAAGTCCATGGGGGCCAGCTATATCTAAAGTTTCTCATCTTTGTATTGAGTAATCAAACAGCCAAGGCCCTGAATCCCCACATTGATATACTGGAAACTTATACTGAATTGTTTTGCATTTATCTTGGATGAGTTATTGATCTTATCATGTTGTCACTTTCTGTAATGCATTGCATTAGGATAGAGGGGAGCTTCTAGCTGATATTACCCCAGAACTTCGTATGCGACAGAATGGATTTTATGAAGATATTCCAGCTTGTGTCAACCAAAACACTTGTCTCATCTGCAAGCTTGGC
The DNA here is from genome assembly GCA_035584115.1 of Cedrela odorata. Lineage (NCBI taxonomy): Eukaryota > Viridiplantae > Streptophyta > Magnoliopsida > Sapindales > Meliaceae > Cedrela > Cedrela odorata. The sequence goes on along the minus strand of JAXCLQ010000005.1, from coordinate 15,135,958 downwards.
GGAAAGCTCTTGTGAGCAACCCTTTTTTTATTAACTTACTATTATTGCAATTGTATTTTAATAATAGATTGTTATGGAAGTTAGGCATAGGCATGATTATGTACTTGTTGCGTTTGGATGCCTTAATTTGTACAATACATGAATTTGAGAACTGAAAATTGATAATGGATTTTAATGTGACAGATGTACTTCTGTAGTGGCTGTTTGGTGTTCTTTTATTTTAATAGCCATTTCTAATTTTAAAAATTGAAAATGCTAAAACCTTGTTTGTCAGGTATTTCCCATAAATAATAGAAAATATGAAAAATGGGAATCTACTGTTTTGCTCTTTTTGTTAAGAAAAGTGAAAAATAACAAATGTTAGTTTTCTGAAAAATCTTGGATGGATGTTATTTAACTTGCTGTACTTTTTTTGTATATATATATATTTTTAATTGAAATTTATACTAATTAAACAAACTTAAATGTAAGAATTGAATATTATAACTTATTGAAAACTGTTGTCATAACCAATTCTACCAGATGCGTTTTTTTCTGTTTTCATTTTCAAAATTTTTATTTCATAATATGCTGCCAAACACTTTTTAAATCTGAACTCATCAAATCAAAAACACTAATTTCATTTTCTAAAACAAATTAAAAAAAAAATACCAGATGGGCCCCTTGCTTTTTATAGTGGATTTTAATATTTAGGTTGTCACATAAACATCATAGATGTTTACCTTTGAAGATGACTACAACAAATCTACTGCATTTTACTTGCTCCTTTTTTTCAGGTCCCATTTTGTATTTGCTTCATGGTATAGAATGTAGGATAACTTATTTATTGTTCTTTATGCTTCTCTTGGATACCCCTTGTTTGCTCAGATTTCATTCCCTGTGGAGTTGTTTTAGTGATTTTTAATTACATAAAAGATGAGGGCTGATTGAAACTTTAAGCTTTTATGGGGTGTGTGTGTGTCGAGAGTTTTTTTTTTTTTTTTTTCTCTTCCCTTTTTTTTAATCAGTGATCAGAATTAAAAAAAAAAAAAAAAAGAACCATATGTATGCTTTTTGCTGATGACAATTCACCGGTAGTACTCGCAATAACTTTGTTGTATTTACATGCACACGAGGAAATTTGTTTTGTTGTTGTGGTGTCACCTATAATTATTGTTTCTGTTCCAATTCAGGTGGTTATGGTGCACACCCTTGGAAATTGGGTGAAGCCCCAAGAGAAAAAAAAAAATTCTACAAAAGTGACCAAAAGAATGGGAAACTGATAGGAAAGAAAACAAAATTCTCAAGAATCCTATCATTTGATCGTGGAATATGGTAGCTGTGCACTCTAATGCTAGACCATTCCAATAAAAGTATAGCTTAGCAAGTGGCTTGATAGCTTTTTATGTCCAATGTCACATCTCTTACTCCATAGATTTCCTTCTCGAACTGTGGCTAATGTGTGACCAGCAAGCTAGGCAAAACTGAGCTATACTATTTGAGGAGAAAATTGTATCGACCAAAGGTCTGTAGTGACTGAGCAATGCAATAGCTGATAAACAACTGTTTCATCAAATCTTTTCTGCATGATACCTGCTAATTACAAATGTTTCCCTTATCGAATTCCTAGCTGTAAGAACACAAGTGAAAAGCAGGCGGCAAAAAAGAAAAGCCACTTCAATAGGAACACTACCTTGCCACATAAAATTTTCCTTAGGAAACTACTCGCTTTAATATCTTGTCAATACCTTAAGAGAATGAATTTAAAATATGTATTTTGCTTGCCTCCAGCAATTTGATAATAAGCTTTTAGATATGCTTCAAATGTTGACTGCAGGAAGATATTTTTACTATCAGAAATTTGTATAATCTTTACTTTGTTTGTCTTTCTAGGAGCTGAATCAACAGATTTTGGCAGTTCATAGAGAACACTTGTTACATTTAAAAATATAACATTATTGCTAATGTCTGTGTGTATTGTTTATCCTGAGTTTCAGTGCTTCTCATGTCATTTACATCACACAAATAGTATGTCAATATTATGTCTATTTTTGTTCTTTTCATCAAGTTTTACTGCTTCCAGGATATTGTTGTCTCTTATGTATTTTATGTTAAATTTCAGGTGTTGTGATGGAAGAGGGTGTAAAAGAAGTTACCATCTTTCTTGTCTAGATCCTCTTCTGGAGAATGTTCCTCTTGGGGCTTGGCATTGTGCTATGTGTGTTAAAAAGAAAATAGAATCAGGTGTACATTCATTGTCAGAAGGGGTAGAGTCAATATGGGATGTTAGAGAGGTGGAGGTATCAAATGATGATGGTATGAATGAAATACTTTGTTTTCTTGAGTGCATTGTCAATTGTGTTGCTGTTGTGGCTTATGATTGTGGTACTAAAAATAAATTAAGCTTTTTCAACTGTTCCTGTCTTTTTTGTTACTATGATGATGATGTGTGTATAGTTTCTTATGATAATCTTTTTGTTTATGATTTTTCCTTTAGAATTGAGAAGACAGAAGGAATATTTTGTTAAATACAAAGATCTTGCACATGTTCACAATCGTTGGGTCCCCGAAAGCCAACTGCTCTCTGAAGTTCCCTTGCTTGTTGCAAAATTCAACCGGAAAAGCGAGGTACTCTATTTGTTTAATGGATTAAGGAATCTGGAAGGATGTTAATATCTGTTTGTTTCGTATAATAGATTATATAGTGTTTCCTTTGGTAAAAAGTTGCATGTTATTCTTTAGGTTATAAGGTGGAAGCAAGAGTGGACTCTGCCATGTCGTCTGGTACACAGAAGATCTTTAATATCTCCAAAGCAGCATAATGAGTATTTTAGAGAGCACGAAGACAAAGATTCAGTTTGCCATTACGAGTGGCTTGTGAAATGGCGTGGTCTTGGTTATGAGCATGCTACCTGGGAATTGGAGATCACATCTTTTATCAGATCTCCAGAAGGGCAGAGTCTAATAAGAGACTATGAAAATCGTCGCAAGAGGGCAAAGCAAGCTTCTCTATCCAGCATAGAAAAGGTGCTTTGGACATGAATAAACATAATAATTAAATTTTGCATGATACATTATTTTCTATGAATTTTTTCTTTTATGTATTTATAACTATTGATGCCATTTGGCTGGGAAATTTTTATGGACCGCTCTGGAGATAATTCCTTTTTCCTGCTTATTTTGGTGGCTGGACAATATTAATAAGAAATTCTTATTAGTATTTGTAAAGTAAGTGCAATTATTGTTTGTATTGATGCAGTTGTTTGTGCTTTATAAATATTGCTTCATTGAATCACCTAGCCCTTCAAAGTTTAAGGAGAAAAGGGTAGTCAGATGATATCCGAAGCTTATGTAGTTGTGTATGTATACATATGTTTATTTCCAGGAATCTCTTGACTTTTCTATGTTCACCGAGTTCTAAAACAAGGTTAGCAACCTTGGTGGTCAGGAAACTCGTGGGATATATTATCCTAGATAGGTGGCTCCGAGGGGTTTTGAATCTCTTACCTCTTGGTTTAACCTAATGGTTTTTTACCAATCAATTCCTACCAGTTGTGGTTACTTATGTAGTTGTATTTCAATTAGTTAGATATGCAAAAGTTCTTGAGCAGGACAGCTTGGTGTAGGTTTAGTTTTCGTTAAAATGTTTTAAGTTAATATTTGATATTTATTTATGTTTGTATGCTGTTCATATTAGTGGTTAAGATTCTGGGCATAGCAAGATGATTTATGCTACCATATTTTATTTTTTATTTCCTTGGTTTAAGCTGCCTCGTCAATATGATCAACTATCTGCAGGAACAGAAGCGAAAAAGAAATTTTCCAGTCAAATTGTCACAATTGTTTGCTGGTGTTTCATCTGGGTTTGATAATGACCTAGACTTTGTTAACAAGCTTCGTGAGTGTTGGCACAAGGGACAGAACGCTATTGTTTATGATGACCAGGTGAGATTGATTATCATACTGCCATTTAGGTCAGGGAATGAATCCATCTTGACCTAATATTTCAAGATTTACTGACTGTGATGACCGATTATTACAAAAATCTGATCGGCTTAGTAATTAATGAATTGTATTTGGATATTATTTGAAACAATCTTTGATTTATTGAAATGCTAGGTAGATTCCATAATGATTGTTCTTTTTATTCTTGTTTATGTGATAAGAAAATTTCAAGCTCACTGATTATTACAAAAATCTGATTGGCTTAGTAACTAATGAATTGTATTTGGATATTATTTGAAACAATTGTTCTTTGATTTATTGCAAAACTAGGTAGATTCCATAATGATTGTTCTTTTTTTTTTTCTTGTTTGTGTGATAAGAAAATTTCAAGCTCATATTCTGCTGAATTATGAGACCTGGCTGTCCTTTGTATAGATTTTGAGGTTCTTCCCTGGCCGATCCTCCCTATTTCTTTTTTGGTGGACAGCTTGTTCACTTTATTGTAAACTGCATACTAATTTTTAATGCAATTACAAGTATTGTTTCTTATCAAATAATGTGTAAGTCTGATATTCTAAAAAGAATGTGAACAAGTGTCTGTGCATTGATTATTGTCTCCTTAAATATTATTTTCTTTGAAGAAAATAATCAGTATGTGACTGAGACAGATAAATTGATTGTGTAAAATATCATGTTCTTTGTTTTTGGTAAAGGAAAGAAAGCCAAAACGTTGTGGAAGTGTGCTATCTTAGCCTTGTTGTGGGTAACATGACAAGAAATCAGTGCATTTCTTAAGAAGAAAATGGGCGGAAACTAGTGATTCATGGGAAAAGATTCAATTTTTTGTTTCTGTTTGGCACTCTACTACAATGAACTTTCAAAACTTAGTGTTTTTTTTTGTTAATCTAAAATCTGAATAATTCTAAATAATACGTTTGGTTTTTTATTCATAACATCTTAATGTAAATATCTAAAAACTAGTAATTTGACCTATCATATCCTTGTAGATGATTGATAACTCTGTTTATTAGAATAAAGCAAAATTTGTAAGGGTATTTTTAAAATTACAATTAGATAAACTTATTCAGATTTCAGACTTCAGCATGAAGTCAAAATTTTAACTAAATTTTATGCATACATAATTACCAAGTTGTCTGTGTTAAGGTGAAAAACAAGCATCTTTAAAACATCTGAATAACTAAAACAAATTATATTCAGACTTAATACAAAAAAAACAAACAAACAGACACTAATTCTTTTTCTTCATTCAGCTTAATGGGAAGGGGGTAGTAAGATGGACTGTTTAGGCTTGTTTAGATTCCTGGTTAGGTTTTAGAGCTGTCCGATTTCCTGGGGAGTTGTAGTTGAAGGGGCTGGAGATTTTGTCTATGTCTAGTTTTGACGAGTATTCAACTTTTCATATAATTTTTTCTTCCTGCATAAAGTTGTTTTTGCATCTCCATGGGACATCTGTTCCACCTGTGTACTTAATTTTAACACACTAATATATTTTTCTGTTGGTTTTAAATGAATATTAGACATGCCTTTGTTAAGAAATAGGGAAGCAACCGAGGGAAGCTGTTGCTAGATGAGATCAGCTTTTGTACGTTTGTTCTTGCTGTTTTCATATTATTTTTTGTTGACTGCTTGTCCACCCTCCTGTAACTTATTTATTTTCATTAAAGTTTCTTGTTCCATACTACAAAGAGATATTTGGAAGTTGACAAAATTGTTTATTGATTTTATATATCTGATATTTTCTTGCATATTTGATTAGCTTTACCCCTCAGCACAATTTTGGTAATGTTATTTGCTTCATACCATTGCCTTCTTAAAGGATTGTAAAGTTCATTATTTTGTGACAAAAGTGATTTTTGAGCAAGTTGTTTGATTCATATCTTTGCTTTTAAAAGGATGTAAACTGATGTTAGCAGTTGATTATATTGTGTTTGCTGTTCCTTTCAATGCTAATGTCTTGAGTTCAATGTCTTATTAGATAGGACTAATTTAAACTCTACCATCATATTATGTACTGAAGATCTACTGGTTAGTATTTCATATGCACTGATTCTTATGAATTTTATATTTGCAGGAACGAATTGCAAAGGTGATTTTATTTATGTTATCTTTGTTATCGGACATTGGTCGGCCTTTTCTCATCATCTCAACTTCCAATGTGCTTCATTTGTGGGAGGATTGTTTTTCACGTATTGCACCATCTGCTGAAGTTGTGGTTTACAATGGAAACATAGAAATACGAAAACATATTAGGACATTAGAATTTTACGAGGAAGGGGGTTGCATAATGTTTCAAGCACTAATAACCTCGCCAGAAGTTGTAATTGAGGTATAACTGTACAGCTTGCTCGTTAATTTAGCTTCTTCTGATGATAACTGAACATTCAAAATTATCAGAACACGTGCTGCAGTTTAGGGAAGCAGTGTAATTCTTTTGTTTTGTTGAAAAATGAAAAGGAAATTGCTACATCATACAATCAGTATGGGCATGTCTGCTTGACCTTTTGTGGTTTTGCAGGATCTAAATGTGTTTGAAAGAATAGGATGGGAGGCAATGATAATTGATGAGTGCCAATGTTCTAAAATTAGTTCTCATTTTGAACCATTCAAGATGCTAAGTGTGGATATGAGGCTTCTCCTTGTCAACGGTCAGCTGAAGGTTTGGCTCTTTTATCTTTACTGTATGGATTATTTTCCACTTGTTGGCTTATGCAATGCTATGGACTTTTGCAGGATAGCATAACCGAGTACCGTAATATGCTTTCTCTGCTTGAATCTTGGGGGGGTTTACATAGTAGTGATGGCTTGATGTTGGATACTAATGAAAATATAGGTAGTTTAAGAGAGAAGTTGTCAAAGTATGTCGCATATGGAGGCAAGTTGGACACTTCTAGGTGTTTGGAATACTGGGTTCCTGTACACATGTCCAATGTGCAACTTGAGCAGTATTGTGCTACTTTGCTTTCAAAGTCTTTGTTACTTTGCTCCCCTTTAAAGAACGACCCTGTGGGAGCCTTCCGTGATATTCTTATTTCTACCCAAAAGGTTGGTTTTATCCGTTATTTTGCATCAATTGCATGAGATTTATAGATGATATTATGCCTGAGTTTATCTTTCGTTTTTGCAGTTTACTGAATGTTAAATTTAATTTATTAAATTTCTGCTATTGGTATTACTTTGTGCGTATGTGGTTATTGACCGTGCAATATTGTTTTAATTTTGTTATGATCTTATCCTCTGTATCTAGTTCAAAATTTGCAATGTAATGTCCAAAAGCCTTGAGCCTTTTAATCAGAAATTAAACTTTAAATCTCATTATTCATCAAAAATTGGAACTCAATCAGGATAATAACATGCTCCTAACTATTTTTAGAGTGATTTGAGTTTGAATTTTGTTAATGTTGTTTCATTTGTTAGAATGTTGATTACTGCAGCATTGTTAGCAATTGCTAAATGGGTAAAAAAATAGGTGTTATAATTGAATACTCAGTTTCCAGTCATGCATTATTTGTTATTCTTGGCAGTGTTGTGATCATCCATATCTAGTGGATCAATCATTACAAAGTTTGCTTATTAAGGACCTCTGCGAGACTGAATATTTAGATGTTGGAATAAAAGCAAGTGGAAAGCTACAACTTCTTGACACAATCCTCTTGGAGATGAAAAATCAAGGTTTAAGAGTCCTTATTCTTTTCCAGGTACATGCCTTGGTGACTTATTAGTGAACTTTTGTCTCAATGTGCGTTTTACCACTTTCTGAATTCTGTATCAGTTGAGTGAATGCTTTATAATTATCATGGATACTGATTTCCATTTGCATGTGCTTAGCTGTAAACCTGGCCAAGGAAGATTTCTTGACTAGAGTAATAATTGCCTTCTATGCTACATAATCTGAATTGATAGGCTGCCTGCAAGAATAATTTATCGACTGCATGGAATTTTGTTCTTGTGTGTGGCATGTAGGACCGTGTCTCCTGAATGATCATAATATGACTGCTCATCTAGTATCAATTCAATCAGTTGATAACCACATTACATAGCCAGAAGGGATACCATATATATGGGAGAACCTCGTTTAACATTATGATAACTAAGAGAAATCAAATTGTGTTAATGGCAAATTGAAGCTTTACTGCATGAATTAAAAGAATAAAATTACTGAAAAAGTTGGTTTTCTCAAATTATGGACTTATTTTTTCAGTTTTTGTTTTTGTTATATATACTGTATAAAGCCAGATATGTTAATAATAAGATTGGTAATGTAGATAGTGAACCAGCAGTCTTCCTCTAAATATCCCAAATTATACAAATAAAAATAGCAAACCAAGATAAAAATCTTAAACCAGAACAGCATTTCAAATTGCTATGAATGACAAAAAAGAAGTATCTGCAACTTGATTAGAAACGGAAGCCCCCAAGAAACAAGGAACTGAACTTTATCTCACAGAAAGCTAGTCCCCTCAGCAGCCTCTTCAAAAGTTTTTCAATTTCTCTCCATCCAACCCAAAAAGAGCAAATTCACAATATCTCCAACCCAAAAAAAATTCTTTCACCCCATCGAGAAATAATCCAAGAAACTCAAGATTTGTTGAATATATTGAACCACAATAAGACGGTTGAACAATGAATAATAAATGGTCGATGCTTTCTGAATTTTTCTTGCACATAACATACCAATTAGGAGATAAAGTAGCCTTTGGTCAATGTCTTGGAATAGTATCACAAGTGATAATCCTTCCCCAAGCCAATGATCCATAGAAAAACTTGAACCTTTCAAGTGACTTTCGCCTTCCATATCTTTAAAGCTGGTTAAGGGGTTTATTCATTATTAATTTATCTGAGTTTGGTTTTGTTACTTTCTCGGATATCTTGTGTGGATTATCCATGCAATGATCAATGGATGCAGAGGCTTTGCATAATCAAGCCATTGTTAGTTTGGGGTTGAAATCAACTCTTTGCATGGATCTTTAGTTTGAGAATATTTTTGTACTCCGGCATAAATGTCACTTTGTGTCAGTTCTGTATTTAGGGGGACATATTTATATTTTAGTTTTGAGTAGTCTAGGTGTTTCTAAGATTCCAAGAGTATTGACTGACATTTGCCGGTGTACTCTTGATACTTATTCAGTGCTGAGTAAGAGAATTTGAATATTTTGATAATACACTAGTATTATCAATTATGTAGCATTCTACATATGGATCCTAATTTCAAGTTAGCAAGTATTTATGAGTATTATTGTTATAGTGTTAATTATGGTATTTGAGGTCTTTGCAGATCAATAAAGATTTTGAAAGTCTATGAATCACTCAGCAAACATTCTTCTAGGTAAAAGGGTGACCTCGATTGCCCTTAGATTTTGCTATATTCTCTGTTTTGGATAAGAAACATACAGTCATATTAACGTGTAAAAGAGTTCTAAGGTGGACCTGATGTCCCCTAGAGAGTTAAAAACTTAACAAGGTGAACAAAGACTACAAAATGCTGAATACTCCTCTAAAACTCGCCATAGACAAACACTTCTGCGTGGCAACAAATACTTCCCAAGAAATCAGACAGCTTTATAAACCTGACCAGGGATCGAAACAAACCTAATCAGGCTACTTGATAACCCCTTCCCAAATTAGTTGAATGAAAAAATAAAAAAAATTAAAAATAGATGAGTCTTGAAAGTCTTTAAACTGTAGGCCCCAAGATAAGTAAAAAATTGAATCTTGTTCCAAAAATACTGGCTTCTTCCCCTTTTTGTCTTCAAAAATGCAATTCATTTTCTCTTGCAATATCACACACAACAGGGCTAAAACACTCGTGTTGTGTCTTTGCATTCTTTCCTATACCAAACGCACACAAATTTCCTTGAGAAAATTTTTATAAGTTTTTGGAAGAGCCCAACAAATTTAGCTTCCTTACAAAGATTAGATAAATAACTATAAATGAGCGGTTATAACTGTTCTTATGAAATTGAGTCCTATTTAGTTCTTATAGTAGGTATTTTTCTGTTTGGAAATCTTTGCATTTCAAGAAAGCTTTTGATTCTGAAAACAAGGTATAATTATGAGGACAAGAATCGAGTTTGATTTTTGAAATCAGTGTGTTGGTTTTATCAATGGCACAGAGGCTTTGTAGAATATGCTCTTCCTAAACTCTGCTTCTGTTTATTTTTCTTTCGAATTTCTTGATCTTTAAGAACTTTTCTTTTTTTATTTATTTAAGTATATTCTCATTATCACAAGAAAATTGGTGAGCACAATATTTCTAGGCTGTCTGTATCACTTGGCCTAGGAGTGTCACAGAAAGTGGTGGTTTCCCTGACCATGCATGCATTATACATCTACTCGTTGTCATTGGGCTACTTTGCTGGACCACATGTTTCAAAGGGAACCCTTAGTGTGCATAATCAATAATTATGCGGTAGTCTAGCTTCGCACACTTTTGAGCATGCACTATCTTATGGTCATTGTATCCTCTAGTTTGGGATTTTAATTTGATTGGTTGCATTTGAAGAGGTTTTAACTGGAAATAAATTGGTATACTGTTTCTTATAATAAAAGAAAAAAAAAAAAAAAAACTGGAAATGTTCTCATTATTTTGATTAATATTTTATCTATCTTCTAGGCCATCGACACACACAAATTGTTTTGCAGTTACTTCATAAATTTATCGGTGCACTTTGCCTAAATACTTCCTTCTCCTCTCTCATGTCAATTAGTTTGTTATTTTACAGGATCCAAATTGTGTGGATACTCTCTTTCTCAGTCTATCTGTGCTTGTGTGTGTGTGTGTGTGTGCGCACTGTCACCATGCATTTTACTTAGTTTTGTATTCTCATCTTGAGATTCTGTTGACAGTCAGTAGGTGGCGGAAGGGACTCTATCTCTATTGGAGATATATTGGATGACTTTGTACGTCAAAGATTTGGTCCAGATTCTTACGAACGCGTTGATGGGAATGTTGTCCCTTCAAAAAAGCAAGCTGCTCTGCACAATTTTAATAAGGAGATTGGGAGGTTTGTGTTTCTATTAGAAACCCGTGCTTGTCTTCCCAGCATCAAATTGTCTTCAGTTGATACTGTCATTATATTCCATAGCGATTGGAGTCCAGTGAATGACTTAAGAGCCTTGCAAAAGATAACTCTTGATTCAAAGTTTGAACAGATTAAAGTATTTCGTTTATACTCATCTTTTACTGTGGAAGAAAAAGTTCTGATCCTGGCAAAGCAAGATAATACTCCTGATGGCTATATGCAGAACACGAGGCCAGGTACTAGTCATGTGCTGCTTATGTGGGGAGCCTCCTATCTGTTCACTATATTGAATGAATTTCATGGTGGCAATATTCAGGCCTCCAGTTACGGTAACTTTTTTGAGCAATCGCTTTTAAAAGATGTGGCCCAGGAGTTCTTAACCATACTTGCTCAGACTGGTGAAGACAATGACACAAACAAGTTCAATATAATCTTGAAAGTCAAACAAAATCAGGGAACTTACAGTACAAGTTTTCCATTATTTGGTGAGTCAAAAGTTGAAAGGATGGAAAAAGAGCCTCCACACGTATTTTGGACAAAACTGTTGGAGGGAAAACGTCCATGTTGGAAATATTCTTCTGGTTCATCTCGAAGGAGCCGTAAAAGGGTTCAATATTTTGATGATATACAAAAGAAACCAGAGGCTGAGAATGATGTTGTAAAAAAGCAAAGGAAAGTGCCGAACAGTAAGGTTGACCCGTCTTCTCCGAAACCTGCACTAGAAGGACCAATAGTTTCAAGCGAGAAGGAAGGTAAATCCACATTACCGATGTTGATTTACTTTGTGGCAATCAGCCTCCATTCTCACGAGTCTTGTTTTCTTGAAGTTCCCCTATTTAGCTCTCTGAACATTTTCTCTTATATCTGCAGGAACTCCAGCACATAGTGACACAATTCATTTGAAGTGTGCTTCTGCCTCACCTTTGGACAATAGTATCTCAGAAAGTTCAAGAGAATTGAGTTATTCACAGAAGAGACTTCATCTTCTTTTAAAGCCAGAGTTAGCAAAACTATGTGAAGTTCTACAACTCAGAGTATGTAGCCCATTGCCATTTTAAAGAAATTAGTTTGTAACATATCCATATATGCTGCAGTCTTTATCTTTTATTGCAGATATGCTCCATCTTGTTTGCTAGCGTGATATCATGTTGATATACTTGGTCATGCCCCCAACATCCACAGTCCCACAGTTCTTTTTTATTTTTGGTAAGAAACTAAACATTGTATCTGAAATATTGTATATGTTAACGAGGAAGAAAGATCTTATATTTGTGATGTGGACCATCTGTCCACAAGATCAGCAAAAGTCCCTAGTTCACAAAAACTATACAAAATACTTTCAAAATCAGTCTAATACAGATTTGCACTGGATACCCAACCACCTCTATACTCAACTAAAACATCCTTTACAATCTTTTCCTAAAACCACCTTCCAATTAAGACGAATGAAGAAAAAAGAGATATCTAGGAACTCTTTAGAGACTGAAGTCCAAAGTGAAGTCAAAGGATGGACTCTATTTTAAAGCCCATCAATATTGTTCTTTTTTATTCAAGAATACAATTTTTTCTTTCCTGCCAAATCTCCCATAATAGAGCTGAGACAGCAAATTCCCAAAGGGTTTTGGCCTCAATTCCCTTCCCAAAAGAGTATTTCGTAAGTAATGAGTTACAAGAGCCATAGACCATATAATCCTTAGCTTCTTCGAACAATCTATTACAAATCTTGAATTACTAAACAATGAATTCGACCAAAGAACCATCGGCAATCAACCACTCAAAATAGGAGCACTATGCCCATTTAATGCTGTTAACCATACTCTCAGTGGGAGTTGATTAATGCATACCGATCATAAGCCTGTAAATATGAAACTGCCTTATGTCCTTTAAATCTCCACAGCAGGGGTCAGTAGAGTACTCTGTTAGTAAGGTGCAAATAGCAAGTTGAGCATTAAGTCATGAACAACATTAAGTTTTACCTCGTTTTAGTTGGAATATACATTGAAAGTTGATTACTCCCACCACTTTGAAAAAAATCGGCCGTCGACTGTTGATTTCCCTGTAGCTCATGGGCATGCATCAAGATACTGTTAAGTTTCCTTAAAAGATCCATCACTGAGCATGTAAAATTATATGTAGTTTTCTCCTTGATAGATTAACTTTTTCCCTACCATTATCACATAGTTCTCTGTTGATGCTTTAAGAAGCATCTGACACCAAAATCCTCTGTAGAACCTTGCACCGTGACTGCGACATTAGGCAAATCAGGGGAAAAAAAAAAAAGATTGCAACATTGCTAGCTAGGCAAAACCTAGGCTTTTTATTTACCTTGCTGGGTCCCTTTATTCCTGCATCAAGTTGTAGACATTTTATAATCGCAGCACAGTGATTTAAATTTCTAATATTTCCTGCAGTTGAAAATGTGGAAGCTAACTGATTTAAAAGATTTCTTGTTTTGCTGTTACTGTTCTGTGACTTTTCCTTTTGAGATTGTTGCTTTTTTGGCAACCCATTTCTTTTCCCAAAAGAAAAACTATATCGTTTCTGTTAAAGCTAAGGTACGGATTTCTTTGCATTCTTGGAGAGACCATGGGTGATAATAAATTTATTCTTGGAAATGAAACATCCAGTTGATCTATTAGGGGCCATATTTGTTGTTTCAGACCTATATGCATATCATGCATGAATAAATTATGATTTTTAAAAGAGAATGTTTCATGCATGAATAAATCATGATTTTTAAAAAAGAATGTTTCATTCATTTCTGGTTCATAGATTTTTTTTTTTCCTGTACGACTTGAAGCTCATGCACAGTTTCTGAACCACCCTGGGTAGAAAAAGGGCTTGAGTTGTAGTTTAGTGGATCGTGAAACACCCCTTAAAACATGAACAACTTTGCAGATATATCTACTTCCCTTGGGGCTTATTTTTCACTTTTCTATTTCTTTGATGTGTTCATCTTTTTCTTGAAGAACATCTTGTCTGCTCATCTTTTTCTTTTTCTTTTTTTTGGTTTTTAATTCACACTGTTAGGCTACTTGAGAAAAGAATATCCTTTTCTGACTCTTTGCAAGATTTAATTATCTCATCAAAATTTGCTGCTTCTACATATTGTTTTGGCAATCTCTTGGAGATAGTTGGTTGACTTCTTTGCATGAATATTTTCATGTAGTGATGCATGTCTAAGGTTTTCAGATCATGGGTCTTCAAGTTCAATTTTATTTTATTGTAAATTTTGAAAATGTAGATCTCTTCTACTGTTGGCAGTTATCCTAGTAATAGGTTTGATATGTTGCACTGTCATTGCAGGAGGATGTTAAGGATATGGCTGAAAAGTTTCTTGAATATCTGATGATTAATCACCGTGTCAATAGGGAACCAGCAACCATAGTGCAGGCTTTTGAGATATCTCTGGTGAGACCATCTTCATTTCAGCATGACTTTTTTGTCATCATCTTGTTTCTGATGGTACTTTTTCTTGTCCTGCATGAAATATATAAGATCTTATGTTTGATGAAGAATTAAAGCGTGCTTGGATGTATGGCTTGATAAATTGGTCTGAGTACCCTTTCTTTTGGGTTTCCTTACATTATATAGAAGAGAATGTACATACAGTTGCCATATTTACCGGCTTATAAGATAATTATGATCCCTATTTACAGCCCAATTTTCTGTTATTTACAATCTAATTATAATAGAAAATATCCCTAAAATATCGCCAATCAAATATTAAATAAGATATCATCTTATCCTAAATTATCTCTGTAACATCCTCCCTCAAATTGATACTGGTAGATCAAGATGCATCAATTTGTCAATCAAGAACTGATGTCGATGCCGAGAAAGAGCTTTAGTGAAGATGTCTGCAGTTTAATGTTCGGTAGAAATGTGAGGAAGAGTAATCACATATTTGTCAAAGGCTTCTCGTATAGAATGACAATCGACTTCGATATGTTTTGTACACTTATGGAAAACTGGTAGATCAAGATGCATCAATTTGTCAATCAAGAACTGATGTCGATGCCGAGAAAGAGCTTTAGTGAAGATGTC
>JAXCLQ010000005.1:15093649-15117330 GCA_035584115.1 Cedrela odorata | reverse complement strand
AAAAGAAAATATTAAGGGAGAAGAACAAAAGAGAAATTTAATAAAATAAAAAGAGGTGAAAAAAGTATTAATTAATTATTAAGTAAGGAGAAGAAAAAAAAAATCAGTAGAGAAGAGATATAAAATGGATTAAAAAAAAAAGTTAGAAGGCAAAGAAGCTGTGGCAAAAGGAAGGCTCCAGGTTTCAGTTCTTAGAAAAGTGCACTTCCTGCAATTTCACAGAGAAGATAATCAACCAAACCGTCTCCTTTTCACTTTCACCTGAAATCTTCAACTCCACGATTTACATTTTATATGCAGGTCAGTGTAATTCTCTTTCGCAAGTTCGTTCCACAATAAAACTGGTAAATTTATTTTTATTACCAAATTAGGGTTTGGTTTGAGATTCATGTGATTCTGCAAGTAAATGTATTTGCGAATGGTGTTGATTTTGTTGAATTACTTTTGTTGATGGTGTGAGTTAGGGTTTTCAAAGGTTCAAGCCGTGACATTGTTGTAACTGGGATCTTGTCAAGTGGTTTTTTAGTTTGGTGATTTGTGGAGTCTTTGTTAAGTTTGAATATATTTAAGCTTTTATTATTATTGGTACTATTATTGTTATGTGCATAAATTTATTATGATTGTGCATGCACGTTATTGCAAATGCACGCGTACGAGTGATTATTGATTGAGCTTCACAGAGTTATGTATGCATGTACATGTTGAATGCATAGCTAGGAATCGTATTGCTTTCAAGAATTTACCATTATCAGTCTATTGAACAAAATGATGCTTTGGGACTCTATTTGTGAGCGCGTTGGATGTCATTGTTATACAGTTATAGTGTAGAGATGGATTTCATTGGAATAAAGAGGTTCAAAAATGATGCCACAATGCTATAAGTTTATTTTTTAATTGGATTTTGAAGTGGATGCGTGCTCAGAAAATCAAATCCTTTCTTTGTTTTTTCTTATGAGAGTTTGTATTGAATTCTAATTTCCTTATAGCAGAAGGGATGGCAAATGATACTCGATCTGGTCGCAAAATTAAGGAAGATGAAAACAGTATCTCAAAAGGGAGGCACACCAGTGGGAAAGGAGTGACTAGTTCGAGCACTGAAAGTCCAGATACGTCAGGTCTAAGAAAGTCATCTAGGGAAACATCATTGTTAAAGAAAAATTTGACTCCAGAAGAATTATCATCGAAAAAAAATATGACTTTGGAAACAGCATTGTCGAAGAAAAATATGACCCCAACTCATTCAAGTACTCGGAAGTCTGAGCGTCTTGAGAGGCGGATCTCGACAACTCCTCCAGTTCAGAAGAAGTCTGAGATAGTTGAGAAGCAGACTGCTCTGATCCCGTTGAGAAGGTCCGAGAGGGGTAAAAAGCCCTCATCACCCAGTTCTTCAGGTTCTAAGAAGTCTGGTAAAAGCTTGGGCTCATCAGATGTGAAACGGAAAAAAGAGAAAAAGGAGAAAAGTGTGAAGCAGTTGACTATGGAAACCAAAGAAGTTAGTGACAGAAGTGAGAAACAGGATGCAGAATGTGTCCAGGTGGGAAAAAAGCGAATGGATGCACGTGCTTATAGGGCATTGTTTAAGAGACCGAAGAAGGTTAAAGCTACAGGTAATGCTAATTTATATTCTAAATTTTAAAAAATTTTAAAAAATTTAAATGATGCTTGTTGAAGACCATGCTCTTTGTAGAGAGTGAATGATAGTAAAGATTATCGCTTAATCAACAATGGAAGCTACATTATGAGCTACTGATATTTGTAGCCATGACTCTAAGAAATGCACCTTTTATTTGGATGTTTATGCACCATTGCTTTGTAGCTCTTGGGAACATATATTGTTGCAAAACGATGAGTTATTCTTTTGAAGAATCATTCTGATACTTTACTGCTTCTCTTATAGATCATAATAAGAAGCTGAAACGGATAGATAAGTCCTCTCAGGGATACAGCAGCAATTGTGAAGATGACAGGTCTAAACTAGTTAATGGTATTGTTGAAGGCAATGAAAGAAGGCAGGGAGATTTGAGAGAAAAAGATGTCACGAGTTCTTGTGAAATAACAATGGAGGGGTCCAATGCTGAAGTAAATGAATCTGCAAAAGGAACATCCGAAGATGGGGATTTTATGGAAGTTTCTGAGAGCGATGTGATGGCCGGAGAGATTAGTAATGATGCTGAACAACCACGGGTGGGTTGCTTTGTGAAAGACAATTTGCGATCACCAGAATTGCTAGACTATATGATGGAGGGAGGAACACTTGATGCTGATATTGGATCAAAAAGGGGTCAAAATGTTACATCTTTGAAAAGAAAAAGAAATAAAGTGGACATGGTTTCTGATTCTTCTGCTATGGTTGCAAGTGAAGATGCATGTGTCTTGCATGAAGTTGTTACTTCATCACCAACAAGGTTTGCTGCGATATGTGTCTCTTGTTTAAAGAGGCAAAGGTACTGGATCATTCGAATGCCATTTTGCTTCATTTCTTTGGGGCTAATTTCTTCTAAATGCTTTGTAAGTAACTAAGTGATGTCCTGCTAACGCTATCACCAATAAAAGAAAATACTTAATGGTACTTTCTTGAGTATATTGTTAAATATTACAAAATCTAATGGGTCTGGCATCCGTAGTATCCTTTGCCACTCTAATCACATTCACTGTGCATGTGTATTCTGTTCTGCTTTTGGATTGAAATTTGTAGAAGTCAGGTCGTGCATTTCTTGAAGAGTTCTTTTATTTGTGCTAAATCTCAGGGCTGACAGTGATTCAACAAAGCAGAAACTCTGTTCTTGTCTCCCAAAATCAAGAGAAAAATTGGATGTGGATTTATGTGATGTCTCTATTGCTATGGTTGGTTGGACTCTTTCTTATATTTTTTTTCCCCTTTTATTTGTGCTCTCAATTTTTCTTTGTCCTGTTATTACATGTCTTATCCTCTAGGTTGTTCCTAGTCTTAAACCTTTAGTTTCTTTTGTTTCTGCTCAAAGAAGCTGTTAAGTGTATTTATTTCTTTTAAGATGGAATACTGATATATTTTAATAGGAACTCTGTGAATGCATATTAACACTTGCTTGATGTAGATTGGAGAATAAATTGAGCAGACAAAAACTAATGTTCTTTTCTATCTATTACTTGGTTGTAGCACTTCTACATTGTTTGTGTCTCGCTTTTCCACGTGACTAATGTGTACCATTTCATTTGTAGATTTTTCTTCCATTTTTCTGCCAAATTAGCAGCAGATGTGTATTGTTGTATGCTCCTTTTTTCTGTTTAAATGATAGAGGCACCCATCTTCTTATCTTTTCATCAGTAACTAGTTACTGTGGCAGCTTTCTTGTTTAATCTATATCCAAATGTTTCTAATGGTTGTTGGAAAGCTCATTGGAAGTATTATTGTCTTGTCAATGCTGGATGTTATAGTCCAAGACCTTTTGGAATTGCCTCATTTATTAACCATTACTCTCATGGTACTCTAAATTACTTCAGATGTATTTGTTGAGTAGCAAGAAATGGTGAGTTCAGGACTAAAAGAATTCTCTCTCTGCCAAAATAAGAATCCTAGATCTTTTCAAAGATCTATGCTACTTTCTCTATGTGGGTTAAGTGTGCCAAGAGTTTTTTTGTTTATTTTTCTGGGTTGTTGGCCCGGGCAGGGGTTGGTGGTGGGGGTTTTGGTTTTGTGTGTGTAAAAAACAGAAATTGTAATTTAGAGACAAAAAGAGGACAGGAAGTCCGCAGGGCGACCTATATCTAGTGTTTCTCATCTGTGTATTGAGTGAACATATATAACTAAAATCAAACAGCCAAGGCCCTGAATCCCCACATTAATCTACTGGAAACTTATACTGAATTGCTTTGCATTTATTTTGAATGAGTTATTAATCTTCTCATATTGTAACTTTTTGTAATGCATTGGATTAGGATAGAGGGGAACTTCAAGCCAATGTTAACCCAGAACTTGCTGTGAACCACCAGAACCATGTGCAAAAGAATGGATTTTATGAAGATATTCCAGCTTGTGACGACCAAAACACTTGTCTCATCTGCAAGCTTGGCGGAAAGCTCTTGTGAGCAACCCTTTTTTATCAACTTTATTTATTACTGCAATTGTTTTTTATTAATAGATTGCAATGGAAGTTAGAGCATTGGCATGATTATGTCCTCATTGCGTTTGGATGCCTTAATTTGTACAATATATGAATTTGAGAACTGAAAATTGATTAAGGATTTTAATGTGACATGTACTTCTGTAGGGGCTCTTTGGTGTTCTTTTACTTTAATAGCTATTTCTAATTTCAAAAATTTAAAATGGTAAAAACTTTTTTGGTAGAGGCGTTTAACAAAAATGATTGAAAATATGAAAAATGAGAATCTACTGTTTTTCATTTTTTTATTAAGAAAAGTGAAAAATAACAAGAAGTTAGTTTTCTGAAAAATCTTATTTTGATATTATTTAACTTGCTTTACTTTTTCTTTTTTTTTTATATATATTCTTTTTTAATTGAAAATTATACTAATGAAACGAACTTAAATGTAAGAATGCAAGTGAAAAGTAGGCAGCAAAAATGAAAAGCCATTTCAGTGGATCACCAGCTCGCCACATCAATTTTTTTTAGTAAACTTACCTGCTTTAATATCCTGTCAATGCCAAACAAGAATGAATTTAAAATGTGTGTTTTGCTTGCCTCCAGATTTTTGATAATAAGCATATAGATATGCCTTAAATGTTGACTGAAGTAAGATATTTTTACTCTTGTATAATGTTTACTTTGCGTGTCTTTCTAGAAGCTGAATCAACAGATTTTGAAGTTCATAGAGAATACTTTTTACATTTTAGAAATATTACATTATTGTTAATGTCTTTGTAAATAGTTATCTTGAGTTTCATCGCTTCTCAATTTACACCATACAATAGTATGTCAATAATCTGTGTATTTTTGTTCTTTTCATCAAGTTTAACTGCTTCCAAGATGTTGTTCTTATGTATTTTATGTTAAATTTCAGGTGTTGCGATGGAAAAGGGTGTAAAAGAAGTTACCATCTTTCTTGTCTAGATCCTCCTTTGGAGGATGTTCCTCTTGGAGCTTGGCATTGTGCTATGTGTGTTAAAAAGAAAATAGAATCAGGTGTACATTCATTGTCAGAAGGAATAGAGTCAATTTGGGATGCTAGAGAGGTGGAGGTATCAAATGATGATGGTATGGATGAAATGCTATATTTTCTTGAGTGGATTGTGAATTGTGTGCTGATGGTGCTTACAATTGTGGGGCTAGGAATAAATTAAGCTTTTTCAACTGTTCCCTTCTTTCTTATTACTACTATGATGATGTTTGTATAGTTTCTTCTGATTATCTTTTTGTTTATGATTTTTCCTTTAGAATTGAGGAGGAAGGAATATTTTGTTAAATACAAAGGTCTTGCACATGTTCACAACCGTTGGGTCCCTGAAAGCCAATTGCTGTCTGAAGTTCCCTTGCTTGTTTCAAAATTCAACCGGAAAAACGAGGTATACTATTTGCTTAATGGATTACCACCTTAAGATTAAGATGACTAGAAGGATGTTCAATATCAGTTTGTTTCATATAATAGTTTATATAGTGTTTCCCTTGGGTATAAAGTTGCATGTTATTCTTTAGGTTGTAAGGTGGAGGCAAGAGTGGACTCTGCCGCTTCGTTTGGTACACAGAAGATCTTTAATATCTCCCAAGCAGCATAACGAGTATTTTGGAGAGCATGCAGGCAAAGATTCAGATTGCCATTATGAGTGGCTTGTGCAATGGCGTGGTCTTGGTTATGAGCATGCTACTTGGGAATTGGAGAATGCATCTTTTATCAAATCTCCAGAAGGGCAGAGTCTAATAAGAGACTATGAAAATCGTCGCAAGAGGGCAAAACAAGCTTCTCTATCTAGCATAGAAAAGGTATTGTGGACGTGAATAAATATAATAATTAAATTATGCATGATTCATTCTTTTCTATGAAATTTTTTATGTATTTATAATTATTGATGCCATCTAGCTGGGAAATTTTTATTGACTGTTCTGGTGATAATTCCTTTTTCCCGCTTATTTTGGTGGCTGGACAATTTTTATAAATTTCTTATTAATATTTGTAAAGCATGTGCAATTATCGTTTATATTGATGAAGTTGTTTGTGCTTTAAAAAGATTGCTTCATTGAATCACCTAACCCTGCAAGGTTTAAGGAGAAAAAAGGTATTCAGATAAGATTTTCAGTTATGGTTGCTTTAAAAAGATTGCTTCATTGAATCAGCCAACCTGTTGTGGTTGCTTATGTAGTTGTATATCAATTAGTTAGATATGCAAAAGTTCTTTAGCTGGACAGCTTGGTCAGGTTTAATTTTTGTTAAAATGTTTTAAGTTAATATTTAATGTTTATTTCAGTTTGTATGCTGTTCATATTAGTGGTTAAGGTTCTGGGCATAGCAAGATGATTTATGCTAGCTTATTTTATTTTTTATTTCCTTGATTTAAGCTGCCTCATCTATGTAATCAACTGTCTGCAGGCACAGAAGCGAAAAAGAAATTTTCCAGTCAAATTGTCGCACTTGTCTGCCGGTGGTTCATCTGGGTTTGATAATTACCTGGACTTTGTTAACAAGCTTCGTGAGTGTTGGCACAAGGGACAAAATGCTATTGTTTATGATGACCGGGTGAGATTGATTATCATACTGCCATTTAGGCCAGTGAATGAATATATCTTAATCTGATATTTCAAGATTTACTGTTAGAGATGACTGATTATCGCAAAAATCTGATTGGTTTAGTAAATACCTAATTGCATTTGGATATTATTTGAAACAATTGTTCTTTGATTTATTGCAATGCCTCTTTTTTTGGGACAGCTTGTTCACTTTTTTGTAAACCCCATACCAATTTTTAATATAATTACAACTATTGTTTCTTATAAATAATGTCTAAGGCTGATATTCTAGAAAGAATGTGAATGAGTGTCTGTGCGTTGATTCTTGTCACCTTAAATATTTGCTTCTTCAAGGAAAATAATCAGTGTGTGACTGGGATGGAAAAATTTATCATGTAAAACATCATGTTATATATTTTTGGTGAAGGACAGGAAACCAAAACGTTGTGGAAGTGTGCTATTGCCTTGTTGTGGGTGACATGACAAGAAATCAGTACATTTCTTAAGATAAAAACTGGAGGAAACTAGTGATTTATAGGAAAAAAATTCATTTTTTTGCTTCTCTTTGGCCCTCTACTTACAAGGACTTTCAAGACTAAGGTAGTGTTTGCTTTTTTTATCTGAAATTTGAATGGATTTAAAATATGAATATATCTGAATATATAAATCTAATAATTTTAATAATAACATATGTAAAAACTAGTAACATGACCTATGATATTCTTGTAGACGATTAGATAAACCTATTTATTAGCATATAAACAAAATTTATAAGGATATTCTTAAAAATTACGAATAGATAAACTTGTTCAGATTTTAGACTTCAGTGTTAATTAAAAAAAAATTATTTTATTTAATTCAGATATCATTACAAGTTTCCAGTTTTAAGTTGAAAAACAAGCATCTGTAAAACAAACAGACACTAATCCTTTTTCTTCATTCAGCTTAATGGGAAAGGGGTTGTAAGACGGTCTGGTTAGGCTTGTTTAGATTCCTGGTCAGGTATTAAAGCTGTCTGATTTCCTGGGAAGTTTTAGCAGCAGGGGCTGGAGATTTTGTCTATGTTTAGTTTTGATGAGTATTCAACCTTTCTTATAGTTTTTCTTCCTATGTAAAGTTGTCTTTTGCTTCTCCAGTGGACATATGGTCCACATTTGTACTTAATTTTTACACACTATATATTGTTCAGTTGGTTTTAAATGAATACAAGGATATTCCTTCGTTAAGAAATAGGATCTTCTCTCTTTTGTATGTTTCTTCTTGCTGTTTTCATATATATATATATATATATATATATATGTGCTGCTCCACCCTCCTGTAACTTCTTTCTTTTTATTAAAGCTTCTTGTTCCCTACTACAAAGAGATATTTGGAACTTGACAAAATCGTTAATGGATTTTATATATCTAATATTTCCTTGCATATTTGATTAGCTTTTGCCCTCAGTACAATTTTGGTAATGATATTTGCTTCAGACCATTGCCTTCTTAAAGAATTGTAAATGTATGTTTGTAGTTCATTATTTTGTGAAAAAGTGATTTTTGATCAAGTTGTTTGATTCATATCTTTGCTTTTTTAAAGGATTGTAAACTTATGTTAGCAGTTGATTATATTGTGTTTGCAGCTGTGCTGTTCCTTGCAATGCTAATGTCTTGAGTTCAATGTCTTATTACAAAGGATTAATTTAAACTCTACTAACATGTTATGCACTGAAGATCTACTTGTTAGTATTTCATGAGCATTGATTCTCATGAACTCTATATTTGCAGGAACGAATTGCAAAGGTGATTTTATTTATGTTATCTTTGTTATCAGACGTTGGTCGGCCTTTTCTCATCATCTCAACTTCCAATGTGCTTCATTTGTGGGAGGATTGTTGTTCACGTATTGCACCATCTGCTGATGTTGTGGTTTACAATGGAAACATAGAAATACGAAAACACATTAGGACATTAGAATTTTACGAGGAAGGGGGTTGCATAATGTTTCAAGCAATAATAGCCTCGCCAGAAGTTGTAATTGAGGTATAACTGTACATCTTGCATGTTAATTTAGCTTCTTCTGATAAATGAACATTCAAAATTATCAGAACACATGCTGCTGTTTAGGGAAGCAGTATAATGCTTTTGTTTGTTGAATAATGAATAGGAAATTGTTACATCATATAATCGGTATGGGCATGTCTGCTTGATCTTTTGTGGTTTTGCAGGATCTAAGTGTGTTTGAAAGAATAAGATGGGAAGCAATGATAATTGATGAGTGTCAATGTTCTAAAATTACTTCTTATTTTGAACAATTCAAGAAGCTAAGTACGGATATGAGGCTTCTCCTTGTCAGTGATCAACTGAAGGTTTGGCTCTTTTATCTTTACTGTATGGATTATTTTCCACTTGTTGGCTTATGCAATGCTATGGGCATTTGCAGGATAGCATAACTGAGTACCGTAATATGCTGTCTCTGCTTGAATCTTGTCGGGGTTTACATAGGAGTGATGACTTGATGTTGGATACAAATGAAAATGTAGGTAGCTTAAGAGAGAAGTTGTCAAAGTATGTTGCATATGGAGGCATGTTGGACTCTTCTAGGTTTTTAGAGTACTGGGTTCCTGTACACATATCCAATGTGCAGCTTGAGCAGTATTGTGCTACGTTACTTTCAAAGTCCTTGTTACTTTGCTCCCCTTTAAAGCACGATCCTGTGGGAGCCCTCCGTGATATTCTTATTTCTACCCAAAAGGTTGGTTTTATCAATTATTTTGTGTCAATTGCATGAGATTTGTAGATGATATTACGCTTGAATTTATCTTTCATTTTTGCTGTTTGCTGAATGTTAAATTTAATTTATTAAATTTCTGCTGTTGGTATTAACTTGTGCAGGTGTGTTTATTGACTGTGCTATATTGTTTTAATTTTGTTATGATCTATTCCTCTGTATCAAGTTCATAATTTGCAACGCAATGTAAAAATAGCCTTGCACCTTTTAATCAGAAAGTAGACTTTTGAATCTCATTCTTCATCAAAAATTGGAACTCAATCAGGAGAATCACATACTCCTGACTATTTTTGAAGTGATTTGAGTTTGAATTTTGTTACTGTTGTTTCATTTGTTAGAGAATTGATTACTTCAGCGTTGTTGGCAATGGCTAATGGGTAAAAAAATAGGTGTTATGATTGAATACTTTCAGTTTCCAGTCATGTATTATTTGTTATTCTTGGCAGTGTTGTGATCATCCATATCTAGTGGATCAATCATTACAAAGTTTGCTTATTAAGGACCTCAGCGTGACTGAATATTTAGATGTTGGAATAAAAGCAAGTGGAAAGCTACAACTTCTTGACACAATGCTCTCGGAGGTGAAAAATCAAGGTTTAAGAGTTCTTATTCTTTTCCAGGTACATGCCTTGGTGAATTATTAGTGAACTTTTGTTTGAATGTTTGTTTTAGCACTTTTTGAATTATATCAGTTGAATAAGTGCTTGATAATTATCATGCCTATAATGGATACTGATTTCCATTAGCTTGTGCTTAGCTGTAAACCTGGACAAGGAAGACTCCTTGACTAGAGTATTAATTGCCATTAATTGCCTTCTATGCTATTGAATCTGATTTGATAGGCTACCTGCTAAAATAGTTTATCGACCACATGAAATTCCGTTCTTGTGTGTGGCATGTAGGACTGTGTCTCCCGAAAGATCACAGTATGGCTGCTCATCTAGTATCAATTCAAGCGGTAGATCACACCTTTCCTTCCCCAATTACATAGCCGGAAGGGATACCATATATGTGAGAGAACCTCATTTAACATTATGATAACTAAGAGAAATCAAATTGTGTTGATGGAATATTGAAGCTTGACTGCATGAATTAAAAAGATTAAAAAGTACTGGAAAAGCTGGTGGTCTCAAATCATAGAACTTTCTTTTTCTTTATTTATTTATTATTATTATTATTTTGTCTTTGTTATATATACTATATAATACCAGATAGATTAATAATAGTGAACCAGAAGTCCTCGAAGTATCCCAAATTATACAAATAAAAATAATGAACTAAGATAAAAATCTTAAACCAAAACAGCATTTCGATTTGCTATGAATTACAAAAAAGAAGCATCAACAAATTGATTAGAAACCGAAGCCCACAAAGAAACAAGGAACTTGAACCACAATAAGGTGGTTGAACGGTGAATAATAAATGGTCGATGCTTTCTGAATCATTCTTGCACATAACTCGCCAATTAGGAGATAAACAAGCCTTTGGCCAATGTCTTTGAATAGTTTCACAAGAGTTAATCCTTCCAAGAGCCAATGACCCAGAGAAAAATTTGAACCCCATATCTTTAAAGCTGTCTGGTTGAAGCCGAGTTTGGTTTTGTGACTATCAAGGATATCTTTTGTGGATTATGCATGCAATGATCAATGTATGCAGAGGCTTTGCATAATCAAGCCATAATTAATTTGGGGTTTAAATCAACTCTTTGTGTGGGTCTTTAGTTCAAGTGTATTTTTGTACTCCGGCATAAATTTCACTTTGTGTCAGTTCTGTATTTAGGTGGCATATTTATAATTTAGTTTTGAGTAGTCTGGGATCTTCTAAGATTCCAAGAGTATGGACTGATGGTTACCTGTGTACTCTTGATTATTCAGTGTTAAGAGAATTTGAATATTTTGATGATATACTAGTATTATCCACTATGTAGCATTCTACATATGGATCCTAATTTCAGGTTAGCTAGTATTTAAGAGTATTATTGTTATAGTGTTAGTTATGGTATTTGAAGGTCTTTGCAGATCAACAAAGATTTTGAGAGTCTATGAATTGCTCAGCAAACATTCTTCTAGGTAAAAGGGCAACATCGATCACCCTTAGATTTTGCTATACTTTCTATTTTTGATAAGAAACAGAAAGTCATATTAACATGTGAAAGAGTTCTAAGGTGGACCTGATGTCCCCTGGAGAGCTAACAACTTTACGAGCAGAACAAAGACTACAAAATGCTGAATTCTCGTCTAAAACTCGCCATAGACAAACACTCCAGCCTGGCAACAAATACTCCCGAACAAATCAGACAGCTTTATAAACTTGACCAGGGACCTAAACAAACCTAACCAGGCTACTTGATAAATAACTTCCTTACAAAGTTTAGATAAATAACTATAAATTAGCTGTTACAACTATGCTTATGAAATTGAGTCCTATTTAGTTCTTGTAGTGGGTATTTTTCTGTTTGGAAATCTTTGCATTTCAAGAAAGCTTTTGATTCTACAAAGAAGGTATAATTATGGGGACAAGAATGGAGTTCGATTATTGAAATCAGTGTGTTGATTTTATCAATGACACAGGGGCTTTGAAGAATATGCTCTTCCTAAACTCTGCTTCTGTTTATTTTTCATTCAATTTCTTGATCTTTAAGAACTTTTCTGCTTTTATTTATTTAAGTATATTCTCATTATCACAAGAAGAATTGGTGAGCGCAATATTTCTAGGCTGTTTTGTATACATCTGCTCGATGTCACTGGGCTACATTGTTGGACCGCATGTTTCAAAGGGAATCGTTGGTGTGCATAATCAATAGTTATGTGGTAGTCTAGCTTCGCACACTTTTGAGCATGTACCCTCTTAGGGTCATTGTTTCCTCTAGTTTGAGACTTTAATTTGATTGGTTGCATTTGAAGAGATTTTAACTGGAAATAAATTGGTGTACCGTTTCTTATAATGATAAAAAAAAAAAAAAAAACTGGAAATGTTCTCATTATTTGATTAATATTTTATCCATCTCCTAGGCCATCAACGTGCAAATTGTTTTGCTGTCTTGAATTCCGTTGCTGTTACTTCATAATTAATAGGAGCACTTTGCCTACATACTTCCCTCCCTCCTCTCTCTTAGTAGTTAGTTTGTTATTTTACAGGATCCAAATTGCGTGGATACTCTCTTTCTTGGTCTATCTGCTTTTGTGTGTGTGTACACTGTCACAATGCATTTTACTTAGTTTTGGTATTCTCATCTTGAGATTCTGTTTGCAGTCTGTAGGTGGTGGAAGGGACTCTATCTCTATTGGAGATATATTAGATGACTTTGTACGTCAAAGATTTGGTCCAGATTCTTATGAACGAGTTGATGGGAATGTTGCCCCTTCAAAAAAGCAAGCTGCTCTGCACAATTTTAATAAAGAGATTGGGAGGTTTGTGTTTCTATTAGAAACCCGGGCTTGTCTTCCCAGCATCAAATTGTCTTCAGTTGATACTATCATTATATTCCATAGTGACTGGAGTCCAGTGAATGACTTAAGAGCCTTGCAAAAGATAACTCTTGATTCAAAGTTTGAACAGATTAAAGTATTTCGTTTATATTCATCTTGTACTGTGGAAGAAAAAGTTCTGATCCTGGCAAAGCAAGATAATACTCCTGATGGCTATACGCAGAACATGAGGCCAGGTATTAGTCATATGCTGCTTATGTGGGGAGCCTCCTATCTGTTCACGAGATTGGATGAATTTCATAGTGGCAATATTCAGGCCTCCAGTTCCAGTAACTATTTTGAGCAATCACTTTTAAAAGATGTGGCCCAGGAGTTCTTAACCATACTTGCTCAAACTAGTGGAGATAATAGCACAAACAGGTTCAGTATAATTTTGAAAGTCAAGCTAAATCAGGGAACTTATAGTACAAGCTTTCCATTATTTGGTGAGTCAAAAGTTGAAAGGATGGAAAAAGGGCCTCCACATGTATTTTGGACAAAACTGTTGGAGGGAAAACATCCATGTTGGAAATATTCCTCTGGATCATCTCAAAGGAGCCGTAAAAGGGTTCAATATTTTGAAGGTGTACAAAAGAAACCAGAGGCTGAGAATGATGAAGTTGTAAAAAAGCAAAGGAAGGTATCTAACAGTAAGGTTAACTTGTCTTCTCTGAAACCTGGACTAGAAGAAGGACACATAGTTTTGAGTGAGAAGGAAGGTAAATGCACATTACCACTGTTGATCTACCTTGTGGCAATCAGCCCCCATTCTCACAAGTCCCTTGTTTTCTTGAAGTTCCCCTATTTAACTCTGAAAAGTTTCTCTTATATCTGCAGGAACTTCAGTGCATAGTGACACAATACATTTGAAGTGTGCTTCCGCCTCACCTTTGGTCAATAGTATCTCAGAAAGTTCAAGAGAATTGAGTTATTCACAGAAGAGTTTTCATCTTCTTTTAAAGCCAGAGATAGCAAAACTATGTGAAGTTCTACAACTCAGAGTATGTAGCCCATTGCCATTTTAAAGAAAGTAGTTTGTAATGTCTCTGCATGTGCTGTGGTGTTAATTTTTTTATTGCAGATATGCTCCATCTTGTTTGCTAGAATGATATCATATTGATAACAAAGTATACTTGTTTGGTTATGCACAACCCCCCCTCCAACCCACTCTTGTCTTTTTTTTTTTTTTTCTTTTTGGTAAGAAACTAAACATTGTATATGTTAATGAGGAAGAAAGGTGTTATATTTGTGATGTAGACCATCTGTCCACATGATCAGCAAATGCCCCTAGTAGGGAAAACAAAAACTATACTAAAAGCTTTCAAAATCAGTCAAACACAGATTTGCACTGAATACCCGACCACCCCTATGCTCAGCTAAAACATTCTATATAATCTTTTCTTAGGACCCTTTTCCTATTAAGACCAATGAAGAAAAAAGAGATATATTGGAACTACTTAGAGACTGAAGCACAAAGTGAAGTCAAAGGATAGACTATTTTAGAGCCCATCAATATTGTTCTTTTTTCTTCAAGAATACAATTTGTTCTGTCCTGCCAAATCTCCCATAATAGAGCTGAGACAGCAAATTTCTAAAGGGTGGTCAGTTATTCAGTGCAAATCTGAAATCATTAAAATCATTAGCTTCTTTGAACAATCCATTACAAATCTTGAATTACTGAGCAATGAATTTGACCAAAGAACCATCGCCAATCAACCTCTCAAAATAGGAGCACTATGCCCATGCTATGCTGTTAACCATACTTTGAGTGGGAATTGATTGAAACATACAAATCATAAGCCTGTAAATTTGAAACTGTCTTATGTCATTCTTTAAATCTCCACAGTAGGGGTCGGTGGAGTACCCTGTTAGTAAGGTGCAAATATCAAGTTGGGCATACAGTCATGGACAGCATTAAATTTACCTCTTTTTAGTTGGAATATACATTGAAAGTTGATAACTCCCACCACCATAACAAAAATTGCCCGTCAACTGTTGATTTCCCTGTAGCTCATGAGCATGCATCAAGATACTGTTAAGTTCCTTAAATGATCCATCACTGAGCATGTAAAATTAAATGTGATTTTCTCCTTGATAGATTAGCTTTTTCTCTACCATTATCATAGTTCTCTTTTGATGCTTTAAGAAGCATTTGTTTCCAAAATCCTCTGTACAACCTTGCACTGTGACTCTGACAATAGGCAAATCAGGGAAAAAAAAAAAAAGACTGCAACCAGGCAAAACCTAGGCTTTTTATTTATCTTGCTGGGTCCCTTTATTCCTGCACCAAGCTGTAGACATTTTATAACAGCAACATAGTAGTTTAAATATTTAGCATGTTCCTGCAGTTGAAAATACGGAGGCCAACTGATTTAATATCTTGTTTTTGATCTATTAGGGGCCATATTTGTTGTTGTCAGAGCTAAATGCATCCCATGCATGAAAAAAATATGATTTGTAAAAGAGAATGTTTCTTTCTTTTCTGGTTCATAGATATGTACAGTTGACAAACCAACCAAGGTAGAAGAGGGCTTGAGTTGTTTAGTAGATTGTGAAATTGCAAAGATCTCTTTATCATCAAAAATTGCCCCTTAAAACATGAAGAACTTTGCAGATATATCTACTTTCCTTGGGCCTTGTTTTTCACTTTTCTATTTCTTTGATGCGTTCATCTTTTTCTTGAAGAACATCTTGTCTGCTCATGCGTTGATTAGCCTTTACACAAAATGATGCAGTTTTCTTTTCTTTTATTTTTGTTTTTAATTCACACTGTCAGGATACCGGAAAAGAATATCATTTTCCGACTCGTTGAAAGAATTAATTATCTAATCAAAATTTGCTGTTTCTGCATGAATATTTTGATGTAGTGATGCATGTCTAAGGTTTCCAGATCGTGGTCTTCAAGTTCAATTTGAAAATGGAGTTCCCCTCTATTGTTGGCAGCTATCCTAGTAATAGGTTTGATATGTTGCACTGTCATTGCAGGAGGATGTTAAGGATGTGGCTGAAAAGTTTCTTGAATATGTGATGATTAATCACCGTGTCAATAGAGAACCAGCAACCATAGTGCAGGCTTTTCAGATATCTCTGGTGAGAACCATCTTCATTTCAGCATGTTCTACTTTTTTGTCATCATCTTGTTTCTTATGGTACTTTTTCTTGTTCTGCATGAAATATATAAACTGTTGGCTGTTTCTTATGTTTGGATGAAGAATCAAAGCATGCTTGGATGTATGGTTTTCTTCGCATTCATTTGGAATTTTTTTTTTTGGTTACTTGCTTTTTTGGAAGTATGACAACGGACTTTATAATCCTGGCCTAAGATGCCCAATGCTTGCCTTGGACGTCCATCCATGTACTTTTAAATGGTATAGATATTCTCCATCTTACTACACCATGCTAAATCTATAATAATCCTCTTTAGCTGGACTATAGATGTCACTCAACCTAGCTTGTCGTAAAGATTAAAAAAAAAAAAGTCATTTGCTAAGACTTCAGTAAATATGTATCCTAGTAATTGCTTGAATCTGATTTATTTCTGTTTGCCTGCAACATCTCATTTAAAGTATGTGCTGGTTACAGCACTGTTTCTCTCTTTCTTTTGCTACTACCTTCCTTATATAAAACAACTTATCACACTTTTTCTTGTATTAGACATGAAATAACATGATAGGTATGAAACTAACATTTGATTGGCATGACCTGGTGAATTGCGAGCCTTAGGTTGACTTAAACCTCAAAGTTGTCTCTTAAGACAGCTCTTTTAACAATTTCTTTGGTGGTGGCCTCACTCATAATTTTTTAAATCCTAATGAACTTTGGAGTTCTTACTGTAGCTTTTTACAGTATTCTTGACATATTGGATGATGTGCATTACTGTTTCTTGTGTTCGGTAAATATTCTGCGTTCTACATAAAGTGGTTTGCTATCCCAAGAAAATGTTTGCTTTGCCATGATTGAAGATATCAACTTTCAAGCAAGACTTATAAATTATATTGGTTAATAACAGATTGACTTCATCCTTATTAAATTCAGCTTATGTTCTTGATAGTCAGATCTAGTAGCTCCTAAAATCCTCAAACATCTAGTTGCTAAGGCTCATGTTTACTCAAAAGTAAATTCTCTTTGAAGAGCTCGTCACTTCTCTTCAATGAAGCACCTGGCTTGATCCAGTTACTTCTGATTATATGAAAATGTCCATTCAACTTGCATTCATAATTACTTGTATCTCCATATTGTTCCTTGGTGTACCATATGTCTTATAGGCATGAAATGCCTAATGAGACTTCCTTCTTCATTTATAAGTTATAATGAGCTCCAGCTGAATCAATTCTGGAGATTGCTCAGCTCATGGCCTTGTTTTACCTGTACAATTTAGCTAATGCCTCTTGTAAAGCACCCTAAGGTGGGGCCCTATGCACCTTTTCAGGCAGTTAGCCATGTGAAACACATTTCTATACAAAAATGTTTGGCACCACTGCTAGGCATAAACAACTGCGAGAGAGAAGATAAACCTGACAAAATGAGATGAGCCACAGCTAAAAATTTCTTAACTGTTTGACACCATTGCTAGGCACCTGATATACAAGTGTGCTATCTAAAATTTCTTAAATTTTTAACTTTCTTTATAATTGATTAAACCTATGGCTCCAAGTGTATGCATCCTATGGGTGACAACAGCATTATCGATATATTATACTACTAAGTATACATCAATGAGTTGGTTTAAATCTGAGTTCAGTGTCCAAATTATGATGGGGTAATGGCATACAAAGTGCATAAATCTGTGTATTTGTTTCTGTTGGTCATACTTCTGGAAAGATTGTATATTTGTAGCTATTTTTGTGCTTATAGTGGTGAAATTGTGCAAACACAGCTTTGTTGTTGACAACCTTCTATTTGTATACATGCTGAGTTGCATATACAATTTGCTTGCATTGAGGGTATGTACAAGAATGTTTCGATATCTAACCTTGTGGAAAATTGAATGCATTGCATTCATGATTGCGTAGATGTGTACTAGGCAAAAGAACTTTCTTGTAATCCTTCCATGTATCAATTTTTTGATATTATTCGTTTGCCTAAAATTGGATTTTCCTAGATAAGTATCCTATTTGTTGTTACCATTTAAATTGTTTGCAGCACATACTAGAGTGGCACTGGTAGATATTTCTTTAAATGGGAGAATGAAGAAGAATGTAAAATATTGGCAGAAAAGATGCTACTTATTAAATCCATATGTACACTTACAAAGTGTTGCAAAACTAATTAAATCAATTTACGTATTGATAAGCATGGAAGAGAGCAACTGGGTTAGAGTTTTATTATTTTTATTTGGAGGCAAGTGTAAACTGAGTGATTAAAAAAATTGAAAGGTAGGTTAAAATTTAAAGTGAGAATAAAATATGTCAATGTTAAAATCAGAATAAAATTCCTGCATTACCAGTTCTATTGATTTTTGTATAGACAATGAAAAGTTGTTTGTAGTTCAAACTTTCACCTGAATTGCCCCATCTATCCTCCTGAGGATTTTCTTTTCAAATCCCCTGTTTGAACAAGAGAAGTATGCCACGCTACTGTGCCTTGGATGATCCACACCTTGGGGTTAGGTGTTGATGAGCACATTTAATTATCCATGTGGCCAAGAGCCCTTTTAGTCCACCCTATCTCTTTCCTTTTTACACCCCTATGTCACCTCTGAGGTTTCCTTTTACAGTGTACGTTGCTGTCAACAAATTTTATGAAGCTTTTTCAAATAATATCAGGTTTAATTTCCTAACAATTAGTCTGATGGAATTTGGATTACTTATTATGCATTTAGGAAGGAAAATAGGGGAAAATTTGAAGAATCCATATATTTCTCACATTCCAATCCACATAGATTGGATTTGGAAAAAGAAACGGTAATTTAGTGGTTAAAAGGTTTCCCCTCTTGGATAGATACCATGTGCATTAACTGTCAGCTGGAGTCCCCGGGGAGTGGAAGAGAGAGAAAATGAGATTTGAAGTATATAATAACCTAGGAACAATCAAATGAAATTTGAAGTATACAATAACCTAGGAACATCATATGACAAAAACTGAGGGCGAGGCCCTTCTCTGTATATATTTCTTATGCTCAAATTTTAATTGTTGATCTAAAATCTGACAAGTCCTTTGTCCCTCCCCTCTCATGCTTGTTTGTTTACACTGGCTCTGCTGATGTGTTGGTCTGTATTATATGCACTATGAATTTTTGATTGTAGTTTGCACATGTCTGAACCTTCATGTATGCATATTACTTATGTAACATGTCTATTGACATGCTTTATTGGTGTGTTGTACATATTTCAGTGTTGGACTGTAGCTTCCTTGCTGAAGCAGAAAATTGATCATAAGGAGTCCCTTGCATTGGCAAAACAGCATTTGAGCTTTGACTGCAAAAAGGAACATGCAGACTATGTTTATTCAAGGTTACAATGTTTGAAAAAAGTGTTTTTATACAAAATGGAGAAGTTGAAGGTGGTATCATGTCCAAAAGCATCTGAATTGTCCACGAAAGATGTCAGCAAGGACCAATCAAATTCAAGGCTTTCAGAGTCAGAAACATCTAGCATGCCAAAGGTTAAAGAAGAGGTTGAAGACTGGTCAATAGGTCAAGAATGCTTTGATAAACTGGACCTTTTTAAGGTGGCTCAGAAAGATATTTCAAAAAGTATCAGAGGAATTAAGAAGAAATGTCGTAAGCAGATGGCAAAGCTTCTTCAGAAGCAGCAAGAAGAAAAGGAGGACATCGACAGAAGGTACGAGAAAGTAAAGACGCAACGCGAAAACAACAAAAAGACAGAGGCAGCTGTTATTCGTTTATATAGTCATGGAAAAATGCAAACAGATAGGCTTAAGATACTGGATAATGATTATGCAAAACAACTTGAAGAACTTAAACATGAGAGAGATATGCAACTTGAAAATCTTGAGAGTCTGCATGTGGCTGCCATGAACAAGGTGCGTGAGAGAGAAGCTAGTTGGGTGAAAGGAGTGAAGTCCTGGTTAGAAGTTGAGTTGTCATATAAGCCACCGTCCAATGAAGTTGGACATGATATGCAGTGTTTGCAGACTGTTGAACAAGAGAATGCTCATGACAATCAGGAGAAGTATATCCCTGTTTCTAGTCACATTTCTGATGCACAGAATGCCAACAAACTTGTTAATATTACGCTGGTGGATTTGGAAGGAGGGATGGAATCATATAGAGTTCATGAAACCGTGCCTGATGAAGTTGTTGCACATAGCTTCCCTCTTAAGACTGCGGTTCTTCAAGTTAGGCCCGAGGATGATGAATTGAATACTATTGCTTCTGAGAAAACATCAGTTACCAGATTAACGGAACGCAGAGAAGTTGGCAATTCAGATAATAATCAAGTAAATGTTGTTTCTTTGAATCCTTGTTCCAGAGAACAGATTGTTGATGGAGCCGTGTTAAGCATGCTCCGTGGACAGAATCGACTACAAGTTACTGAAATCAGTTCAAGTGATGGTTCTGAGAATGGTCTTCCACCAGTGCATTCTTCTGATGGACAGCTTCATGATGAGACTAGACTAAGTCCTGAGGTAGAGGTTCCAGGGGCATTGGCCAACACGGTAAGTTCCAATGACAGTCTTGAGAATGTTGTCCCTGTGAATGCACCATCATTTAAGGAACAAATTCCTGATGGAACCACCACAAGCATGCCTGATGGAGAGGTTTTATTGAGGGTCCCTGGGGCTGCTAGGTCCGGTAATGGTACAGAAAATTTTATGGATTTGCCTCCATCTGAAGAACATATTGCTACAGGAGGTATTTTAGCTGTGCCTGATGGAGAGTTCCATTTGAGAAGGCCTGAGAATGCTAGTTCCTGTGATGGTCCACAGAATGTTGTCCCTCTCAATCCATCATCTGGAGAACAAATTCCTGATGGAGCCGGATCATGCATTCCTGGTGCAGAGATTCTGTCACGAGTTCCTGAAAATTCTCCTGGTGAAATAGTGGACTGTGATAATATCGATAGAGAGAACAACGAAGCATATGCTGTGACCTCTGATAATGCCACTGTCATCGAACAACATGATACTCAAGGTTTTAGTGTCAATATCGATTTACATCTCTGTGAACAGTCTTGTGCAAACCCACCTTCAGTACAGACTCAGACTACCCTAGTTCAGGACAGTCCACTGCCTTCAAATCAGGTACAGTACTCAGATGTTAAGTTCTGTAGTCCATTGGATTATTATCAGTTATTGTGATTGTATATAGCTTTTAGGGACCATTTTTGGGCTATACTGTTTATGTTCTTTTTTCTAGTATGAGGAATAACAATAAGCTTATTAATTACTGTGTATTTTATTTTATTATTTTGGAGATCTAAAAGGATTGTTCATAAATCATCTTTTTTTTTTCGGCAAGAATTTCTGCTGAGGTAATCTTAGAGGAGAAGCTTGTTCATCTATGCTGTATTTCTAATCTAATGAATCCTGTCCTGGCCAGGCTCTCCAAGATACATGTTGTGAACCCACCACATCAACTGGAGTGCAAGTTGGAGGTGCAGCAGCTAGTGAAATACAGATTGCTTCTCAAGTTGAACCTCCTCTATCCCATCCAGTTGATGCTGTAACATCTAATCAATCTGATCATGGAGCACCGGTCATAGAAGCAGTACTTAGTGGAATAGAACATGAACAAAGCAGTGAACACTGTTTTTCCAATCAATTTGCTCGGTCTCCCATAATGATAGTAGAGAACCCTGTTGAGCTTTCTAATCAAGCCCCTTCACAGCCTGTAACAAGTTCTACACTATATCCTCCCTTGCACACTTCTACTGATGGATTAGGAGCAAATGCTTTGGACACGAGGACAGCTGCAATCGCTTCCCGCTTCAGTAATCGTACTGTACAAAATGCAGCCTCGTCGTCATTGCGGTTGCCTAGTCATGTGCTTCAGGGTCCTCTTCAAAATGAATTGGAAAGATTACGCAAATCAATAGATGAAGCCATTATGACCCATGAAGAAACTGTTAGTTTTCTGTCTACTTAATTGCTTCTCTGCTGAAAATAAGCCTTGTTTGTGCTTTACTAATGTCTATTGTTTTTCTTTTGAGCAGAAGCTTCAGCTGAAATCTGATTGTGACCGGGAGATTGAGGTAGTTGTCGCTGAAATTCGTAGGAAATATGAGAAAAGGCTTCAGGAGACCGAAATGGAATTTCTGATTAGAAAGAAGGAGCTGGATGCAAATGAAAATATAGTTCTGATGAATAAGATCTTGGCTGAGGCTTTCAGGTCTAAGTGTATGGATGTGAAAGCATCCAGTGCAACAATACAACAAGGTATGCAATATTTTTCGTTGCCAGTATCTGTCATGACAAAATATACAGATATTATATGAAAAATCTACTCATACAATATCACATTAAAAATAGTCAGTTGTATCTTGGTGTGAAACTATGTCTATGCTAATATTCATAATAGTTTTAATTTTTGGGTCAATTATACTCCATCAAATCATTCCCAACTGTTTTGTAGGGCATGAGTCTATGATTTACCAACAAAAATACATTTTTGCCCACACTAATAAACTAATATTTTGGAATCCGTTAATGTATAGTTTTTTTTAATATTTATTCATATTGTAAATTCACAATAAGGAATATTATTTTCTATAAATTATGTAAAAATAAAACTAGCCACCATCTCCTCCACTGACTGTCATTGACCACCATCAGTTGAGGTCATTGACACCATTGAAATTCTTGTTGGCTGTTCTATTCAACAGTCCAAACATCATTGATATTCAAGCTCTCATTGGCAAAATAAAATAGAGAGAAAAATCAGTGATCATATGATATCGGCATCAAATGGCAATGTGTGGCAACGCATTGCCACCATCAGTCTTCAGCGCTGGTCTACCTACGCAATGGTGGTAGTGCAAGCCAACGTCATATGATGGGTTTTTTTTTTTTTTTTTTTGAGGCAAATGAGAGCTCAAATATCAATCTTATTTGCATGATTGAATAGATTGGCCGACAAGAATACCAAGAACTCATTTTGTATGGGCGCAGAACAGATTGTTGCCATCCCTTGCTAGCCTGCAATTGTTTTACCTACTATTGCTTATTTGTATAAAATAAATGTGGTGGTTTATGCAATTTTTTTACTTACTATTGCTTATTTGTATAAAATAAATGTGGTGATTTATTTGCATACAATACAAATTTGACTTGCTGTCAAGGAGCCAAAAACTCATTTTGTATGGGCTGCTTGACAGAATAGATTGCCATCACTCACTAGCCTGCAATTGTTTTACTTCTTGTATAAAATAAATGTGGTGATTTATTTGCAAACAATAATATTACAATTCTATATTTGGGACATGCAGTTTGTATTTTAACTAATGTGGAACTGTAAGAGTTTGTTGTCTGTTTGGTAGTAATTTACTTTATCATTCCACATTTGCCATAGGGTGTTTTTTTTTTTTGCCTATATAGCCTAAATTTTAGGCCCATTTCTATTTATACTCACTCCAAATCTTCTTTTTTATGGGCAAAAAGACCTATTTTGGACAATTTTACCCATGCACCTTAGTTTTGTTTGTGAATAAGTTTTTGAACTGATTTATCTCGACAAAAAAATTCATCCCAAACTGATTTCTTGCTACAAAAAAAATTCATTGAATTGATTTCTCTGGACAAAATTAGACTTAACAAAGGTGCAGAAGTAAAATTGTCCAAAATGAGTTTTTTTGGCCATAAATAAGAACGTTTGGGAAAAAACCCT
>JAXCLQ010000005.1:15070057-15080581 GCA_035584115.1 Cedrela odorata | reverse complement strand
CATATTTGCCGGCTTACAAGATAATTATGATCTATATTTACAGCCTAATTTTTTGCTATTTACAATTCAATTATAATAGAAAACATCCCTAAAATATCGCAAATCAAATATTACATAAGATATCATCTTATCCTAAATTATCTCCAAAACATGGCTTTCTTCATATTCATTTGGAAATTGTTTCTTTCGTTGCTTGCTTTTTTGGAAGTATGACAACGGACTTTATAATCCTAGCCTAACATGTCTGGTCCTTACCTTATCAAATTTATCATATGTTCTTGGTAGTCAGATCTAGTAGCTCCTAAAATCCTCAAACATCTAGTTGCTAAGGCTCTAGTTTACTCAAAAGTAAATTCTTTTTGAAGAGCTTGTCACTTCTCTTTGATGAAGCACCTGGCTTAATTCAGTTACTTTTGATCGTATGAAAAGGTCTGTTCAACTTGCATTCATGATTACTTGTGTATGTCTTATAGGCATGAAATGTCTAATGAGGCTTCCCTCTATATTTATAAGTTATAATGAGCTCCAGCTGAATCAATCCTGGAGATTGCTCATCTCATGGTCTTGTTGTGCCTGTACAATTTAGCTATGCCTCTTGTAAAGCTCCCAAGGGTAGGACCCTATGCCCCTTTTCAGGCAGTTAGCCATGTTGAATACATTTCTATACGAAAATGTATGGCACTATGGCTGGGCATAACCAACTGTGAGAGAGAAGATAAACCTGACGAAATGAGATGAGCCACTGCTAAAATTTCTTAACTTTTTGGCAGTAGGCGCCTGATGTACTAGTGTGCTCTCTAAAATTTCTTAAATTTTTAACTTCCTTTATAATGGATTAAACCTATGGTTCCTAGTGTATGCATACTATGGGTAACAATAGCATTGTCGATATATTATACTACTAACTATGCATCAGTGAGTCGGTTTAAATCTGAGTTCAGTGTCCAAATTACAATGCGGTAATGGCTTACAAAGTGCATAATATCTGTGTATTTGTTTATGTGGGTCATACTTCTGGAAAGATTTTATACCTGTGTAACTACTTTTGTGCTTATAGTGGTGAAATTGTGCAAACACAGCTATATTGTTGAATGTCAAAATAGTGTTTGAAGGAAAGGAGCATAATAGAATGACTATAATCAGTTGTGACAAGCTTCTAATTTGTGCACGTGAAGAGTTACATGTACAATTCCTTGCATTGAGGGTATGTACAAGAACATTCTGATATCTAACCTTGTGGACAGTTGAATGCATTACATTCATGATTGCATAATGTGTACTAGCCGAAAGAGTGTCCATTTAATCCTTTCATGTATCAATTTATTGTCTGAATGTTGTTACCAAACACAGTCCTCTGTTCATGTGCATAAAAATTGGATTTGTTACCATTTAAATTGCTTACAGCACATGCTAGAGTGGCACTGGTAGATATTTCTTTACATTGGAGAATGAAGAAGACTTTATAATATTGGCATATGAACACCTACAAAGTGTCACAAAATTAATTAAATCAATTTACGTATTGATAAGCATGGAAGAGAGCAACCGGGTTTGAGTTTTGATATTTTAATTTGTAGGCAAGAAATGTGTAAACTGATGATTAAAGAAGTTGAAAGGTTGGTTAATATTTAAGGTGAGAATGAAACATGTCAATGTTATAATCAGAACAAAATTCCAGCATTACCAGTTATATTGATTTTTGTATAAACAATGAAAAGTTGTTTGTAATTCAAAGCATTCACCTGAATTGCCCCATCTATCCTCCTTTGGATTTTCTTTTCAAATCCCCTCTTAGAACAAGTATGCCACACTAGTGTGCCTTGGATGATCCACACCCTGGGGTTAGGCGTTGATGGGCACATTGAATTATCCATGTGGCTGAAGCCCTAGCAGCCCAGGAGCTATGGCAATTTTCCACGCATGCACTATTCCTAAGCTAATAGCCCATCGTATGGGCCTCACAGGGACCCACTATGCCAAAAGCAAGAGAACCCTATCTCTTTCCTTTTTACACACCTCTGGGGTTTCCTTTTACCTAGTGTATGTTGCTCTCAACAAATTTTATGAAGCTTTTTCAAATAATATCAGGTTTAATTTTCTAACAATCAGTCTGGTGGAATTTGGATTCCTTGTTATGCATTTGGGAAGGAAAATAGGTGGAAATTTGAAGAATCCATCATGGATTGGATTTTGACAAAACCGCTAATTCGACTGTTAAAGATCTTCGTCTCTTGGATATATACCATGTGCATTAAGTACTGTCAGCTCCTTGTTCATGGGGAGTGAGACAGAGAAATCTAGTAAACTACAACCTGAGGGCCCCATATGGCTTCATGAGGTCCTGTCCAATGAATTGAAATCTGAAGTATATAATACTAGGAACATCACATGGCAAAGAACTGAGGGCCAGGCCCTTTCTCTTTATAGTTCTTACACTTAAATTTTAAGGGCTGATTTTAAATCCAGCGAGTTCTTTCTCCCTCCCGTCTCATGCTTGTTTGTTTACACCCTGCTCTGATGGTGTGTAGGCATCTGTATCATATGCACTATGAATTATTGACATATTAATTATCGACTTTACCAGCAGATTGTGCATGTCTGAACGTTCATGTATGTATATTACTCATGCAACATGCTTTATTGGTGTGCCATGCATATTTCAGTGTTGGACTGCAGCTTCCTTGCTGAAGCAGAGAATTGATCATAAGGAGTCCCTTGCATTGGCAAAACGGCATTTGAGTTTTGACTGCAAAAAAGAACAGGCAGACTATGTTTATTCAAGGTTACAATGTTTGAAGAAAGTGTTTTTATACAAAATGGAGAAGTTAAAGGTGGCATCATGTCCAAAAGCATCTGAATTGTCCATGAAAGATGTTAGCAAGGACCAGTCAAATGTAAGGTTTTCAGAGTCAGAAACATCTAGCCTGCCAAAGGTTAAAGTAGAGGTTGAAGACTGGTCAACTGGTCAAGAATGCTCTGATAATCTGGACCTTTTTAAGGTGGCTCAGAAAGATATATCAAAAAGTATCAGAGGAATTAAGAAGAAGTGTCAGAAGCAGATAGCAAAGCTTCTTCAGAAGCAGCAAGAAGAAAAGGTGGACATCAACAGAAGGTACGAGGAAGAAACGGCGCAGCTTGAAAACAAGAAAAAGACAGAGGCAGCTGTTATTCGTTTATATAGTCGTGGCAAAATGCAAACAGATAGGCTTAAGATACTGGATAATGATTATGCAAAACAACTTGAAGAACTTAAACATGAAAGAGATATGCAACTTGAAAATCTTGAGGGTCTGCATGTGGCTGCCATGAACATGGTGCGTGAGAGAGAAGCTAGTTGGGTGAAAGGAGTGAAGTCCTGGTTAGAAGTTGAGTTGTCATATAAGTCACTATCCAATGAAGTTGGACATGATGTGCAATGGTTGCAGACTGTAGAAAAAGAGAATGCTCATGACAATCAGGAGAAGTTTATCCCTGTTTCTAGTCAGATTTCTGATGAGCAGAATCACAACAAACTTGTTAATATTACACTAGTGGATTTGGAGGGAGGGATGGAATCATCTGGAGTTCATGAAACCATGCCGGATGAAGTTGTTGCACATAGCTTCCCTCTTATGAGTGTGGTTCTTCAAGTTAGGCCCGATACTGAGGGTGATGAATTGGATACTATAGCTTCTGAGAAAACTTCTGTTGCCGGATTAACAAATTGCAGAGAAGCTGGCAATTCAGATAACAATCAAGAAAAAATTGTTTCTTTGAATCATTGTTCCAGAGAACAGATTCTTGATGGAGCCATGTTAAGCATGCCCAATGGACAGATTCAATTGGAAGTTAGTGATGGTGGTGAGAGTGGTCTCCCACCAGTGCATTCTTCTGATGGACAGATTCATGATGGGACTAGATTAAGTCCTGAAGTAGAGGTTCCAGGGGCTGTGGCCAACATAGTAATTTCCAATGATAGTCTTGAGAATGTTGTCCCTTTGAATGCACCTTCATTTAAGGAAAAATTTCCTGATGGAGCCACATCATCTGAAGAACAAATTGTTGATGAAACCACAAGAAGCATGGCTGATGGAGAGATTTTATTGAGGGTCCCTGAAGCTGCTAGTTCCAGTAATGGTACAGAGAATCTTATGGATTTTCCTCCATCTGATGAACTGATTGCTACAGGAGGCATTTTAGCTGTGCCTGGTGGAGAGGTTCCATTGAGAATGCCTGAGAATGCCAGTTCCCATGATGGTCTACAGAATGTTGTCCCTCTCAATCCATCATCTGGAGAACAAATTCCTGATGGAGCTGTATCATGCATTCCTGGTGCAGAGGTTCTGTCACGAGTTCCAGAAAGTTCTGGTGAAATGGTGGATAGTGGTAATATCGATATAGAGAACAACAAAGCATATGCTCTGACGTCCGATAATGCTACTGGAGTCGAACAACATGATAGTGC
Source organism: Cedrela odorata (assembly GCA_035584115.1). Lineage (NCBI taxonomy): Eukaryota > Viridiplantae > Streptophyta > Magnoliopsida > Sapindales > Meliaceae > Cedrela > Cedrela odorata. The sequence goes on along the minus strand of JAXCLQ010000005.1, from coordinate 15,076,137 downwards.
TGGTTATAGTGTCAATATCGATTTACGTCTCCATGAACAGTCTCTTGTAAACCCACCTTCAGTGCAGACTCAGACTACCCTAGTTCAGGACAATCCAGCGACATCAAATCAGGTATAGTACTCACATGTTAAGTTCTGTAGTCCGTTATATTATTATCAGTTATTGGATATATTTTCTAGGGACCCTTTTAGGGGTATATTATTTATTTTCTTTTTTTCTAGTACGAGGAATTGCATTGACTATGTACTTTCGATTATTTGGGAGATCTAGAGAGAAGCTTGGTCATCCATGCTGTATTTCTAATTTAATGAATCCTTTCCTGGCCAGGCTCTCCAAGATACATGTGAACCCACCACATCAACTGGAGTGCAAGGTGGGGTTGCAGCACCTAGTGAAATACAGATTGCTTCTCAAGTTGAACCTCCTCTACCCCATCCAGTTGATGCTGTAGCATCTAATCAATCTGAATATGGAGCACTGATCACAGAAGCAGTAGTCAGTGGAGTAGGACATGAGCCAAGCAGTGAACACCATTTTTCCAATCAATTTGCTCGCTCTCCAATAGTGGTGCAGAACGCTGTTGAGCTTTCTAATCAAGCCCCTTCACAGCCTGTAACAAGTTCTACAGTAAATCCTCCCATTCACAATTCTACTGATGGATTGGGAGCAAATGCTTTGGACACAAGGATAGCAGCAATTTCTTCCGGCTACAGCAATCGTACTATACAAAATGCAGCCTCAATGGCATCTCGGTTGTCTCTTCATGGGCTTCAGGATCCTCTTCAAAATGAATTGGAAAGATTGCGCAAGTCAATAGATGAAGCCATCAAGACCCATGAAGAAACTGTTAGTTTTTTACTTCTCTGCTGAAAATAACCTTGTTTGTGCTTTGCTAATCTCTATTGTCTTTCTTTTGAGCAGAAGCTTCAGCTGAAATCTGATTGTGACCGGGAGATTGAGGAGGTTGTCACTCAAATACATAGGAAATATGAGAAAAGGCTTCAGGAGACACAGAGAGAATTTCTGAATAGAAAGAAGGAGCTGGATACAAACGAAAATAAAGTTCTGATGAATAAGATCTTGGCTGAGGCTTTCAGGTCTAAGTGTATGGATGTTAAATTATCCAGTACAGTGATACAAGAAGGTATGCAATTTTTTCATTGCCAATATTTCTTTCATGACAAAATATACAGATTTTATATGAAAAATATACTCAGACAATATAACATTGAAAATAGAGTCAATTGCATCTTGTCGTGAAACTATGTCTATACTAATATTTGTACTGTTTTTATTTTTTGTGTCAATTTCAATCAATTCCCTTATTCATTGACAAACATCAAATCGTTCCCAACTCTTCTGTAAGGCATCATTCTACCCTCACTCTGTTACTTCTTGTCGTTAACCTTGACCATTGACTATGGTTGACCAACAAAAATGCATTTTTGCTCACACTAGTAAACTTTGAAATCTCTTAAATGTATAATTTTTTTATTTTTATTGATATTGGAAATTAGGGAATATTATTTTCTAAAAATTTAAAAATAAAAAACAAATAGGGTTTATTTCCCTTTATCCCTACTAGTAAAGTAAACTGGTTTTGGAGTAAAATTGGCAAAAAAAAAATTATATAATTTTTTTCCATAAATTATTACAAAAAAGAAAAAGTTGATTTGATGCCAAGGGGCCAAAAACTCATTTGTACGGGCTGCTTGACAGAGTAGATTGCCATCCCTTGCTAGCCTGCAATTGTTTACTTTTGCTGATTTGTATAAAATAAACGCGGTGATTTACCTGAATACAATAATATTGCAATTATATAGGTGGGACATACAGTTTGTATATTAACTAATGTGGAACTGTAAGAGTTTGTTCTGTTAGGTAGTTATTTACTGTATAATTTCACATTTGCCATATTGGTTGGGATATAAACTTTGTATTCCAACTTTATATGTAATGTCACTCGTTTTAATATGCATGCATGTTGATTATGGATGCATCCTGAGTTGATATGCATGCTCCCCACCGGTAAGCTCTAAACCATTACTTTCTTGGCAGAGGTTTCTTCCAGTTCCATTCGGCAGCCGGCACAACTACTGCCACAGCACAGTCCACAAAGGCCTTCCATATTGGCTGGTCCTTCAGCTGGCCCTCCTGTTGCTGTTCTGCAGTCAACTGCCACTCCTGCAACCAGCTTGCAGAGTACATCTCCTACAGCTAGTTTACATGCTGCACTTCCATCTTCGCAGGCAGTTCACTCTTCCTTGGTACTTTTCTCAAGCACTCCTCCGAGACTGCCCCACATCAGCTCTGTTACTGGAAATCACCAAATTGGCAGTGGAATTCGTGCTCCTGCTCCACATTTACAACCATTCAGACCTTCAATGCCACTCTCTTCCACCAGTCTCCCATCTTCTGTCGTCTTCCCAAATCAGCCAATCCCCAGTAACCCCTGTCCATCTTCTCTCTCACTTGCCCAGCATCCTCAACTACCGCCATTGCCTACATACAATTCTGGTGCTTACAATAGGGCACACAGGCCTGAAGCGGCTGGGATTGTGGCATCCCTTCCTAACACTTCACTTTCAGCCCTGGACTTGCTTACGGATATTGACAATAGATGTGGGGCAAATACGATTCCGCCCAGCAGTTTGTCATCATCATCTGCTTTTGGTTCAAGTGTTTCCCCGTTGGTCCAACCTGAATCTACCCTGCAGAGTAGTATGCGGACTAACCCTGCACAGATGATTGGAGCCGCTGACATTGTTTGTTTGTCGGATGATGACTGACCATCTATAACATTTTCTGTGGTTTTGCACATGTTTAACTTGGCTCCACCATCGAGATCCTTAAGGTCAGGATTTTTAAGAGGGCTTTTTGTATAGCCTTGGGGTCGTAAACTGTATCATCGATCTTTTTCTCGGGAAATTTTGCGGCTGTATATATTTGAATACCTGTAATAATTATGTATGTAAAAAAGGTTTTAAAAAATCATTTTTCAATTATTATTATTCTCTTCTGCTTGGTTTGGATCTTTTGGCTGTGCTGAAACTGCCTGGTTTGTATCTTTTGACTGCTGAATAGGAATCTGAGGGTATTTGGTAATCAAGCCATGAATGTTACAACATGATAATGAAACCAGTGAATTCTTTTATCTTTTCTTCTGTAATTGTTTAAAATGTTTCAATTAGATGAGTGGGTAATTATCCGACCTACTCTTATTAAACTTGCTGTAAGATAGGTACAGAGGTGGAAGAAAGAAAGTATAGAACTTTTTTATGTGATCCTAGGAAAAGGCCAAAAATGAATGTAAACTGACAAAACAAAAGTCTGCCGTAGCACTTATTAGACATCACCACCTTAAGACCTACTGAGATCAGACAATACATGTTGTGACCTACTGAGATCAGACAATACATGTTGTGTCCACCGCGAAGATTGATAGATAATTGAAAAGACAATAATAATGAGAGATAAAGAAAAAGAAAATTACCGAGAAGAAACAGACAAGTGATATAACTTAGCGATTGACAATCAAAGCCTTGTTATATCTTACATTTGTACATAAACTCACCAAAAATATAAACTTAAACAGAAAATAAAAACAAACGAAGACATACAGACAGTTTTGTCCTCACAGTACAAGGATTATAGTGTTTACCCTTGAGTATTATTTCGAAAAGGCATAGAAGAGAGGTCTAACAGATTGGAAGAGGGGTACCATCCCAATCTTTAAGACATTCCAGCAGTGGATCAATTATTTTCCCCTCGCAAATTGCTGTAAACACCTTATCACACTCTTCTCCTGGAGAAACTACTCTCTCTCCTGTCAGAAACTGAGTCCTTAACTCTTCCCTCACAAACCTATATAATGGATAGGATCTACACTCCTTAATCCTGTTTGGGATAGCCAGATTTTCGCTCTCAAAAGCACTTCTAACACTTTCAACTTCTTTAGGCAAGAGGGTCTTCAGTTCCTCCTCGAAAGATCCTATTTTTAGAAAGATTGAAGCATTTGCATTCTTCAAATCATCATTGTTTATCAAGGCATGATCAACAAGAACTTGCCTTAGTTTTTGCATCAGAGGGTAAGTTGCACTGCAGGGATCATCAGCGTATGCAAAAACATGCTCGCGATCAACCACTTTAAGCAAATCTTTCTCGCAGAATCTTGAAGGATGGAGCTCTCCATTGACTCCCATAGTCAGGACTTTCTTAGCCACTTGGCTTACTGTGTTCTTAACCACGCTCTTCAAATTCTCCTCCAAGTGCCTCAAATCTATAGCCTGGCAAAGTGCAATCAAGTAAGTTGAGGACATCAGCTTTAAGATATCAACTGCTTCAGCTGTCTTTCTTGCAGAGATCAGCCCCAATGAGTTCACATCTTGGTTGTGTTGCTCAGCACTTTGGACATGGTTAGTCACAGGATTGGCAAGAAATTGGAGCTCGGAACAATATGCTGCCATTGCTATTTCAGCACCTTTGAAACCATAATCCAAGCTTGGATTTCTACCACCTGAGAGATTTGAAGGCAACCCATTATTGTAGAAATCGTTAACTAGCTCAGAAAATTGTGCAAACATAAGTTTTCCGATTGAAGCTATTGCCAATCTTGTGTTGTCCATAGAGACACCAATTGGGGTACCCTGAAAATTGCCACCATGTAAAGCCTTGTTCCTTGAAACATCAATCAATGGATTGTCATTCACAGAGTTAATCTCTCTCTCAATTGACTTCGTTGATGATCGAATCACTTCAACTTGAGGGCCTAACCATTGTGGCGAAGTTCGAAGAGCATATCGATCTTGCTTAGGCTTCTGTAGAGGATCCATTTCATGCAACATTTGTGCTGCCTTAACATAAGAACTACCATCCAAAATATGTTCCATTAAAGCTGCAGCCTCAATTTGCCCGGGGTGATGCTTCAACTTATGTGTCAAATGATCTGTAAACTCTAGCTTTCCTTGCATAACTTCGGCAAAAATAGCAGACACAACTTCTGATAAAACGGTTAAAATATTAGCTTCAAAAAGCACTATAGAAGCCAAGCCAGCACCAACTCCTGTACCATTGACTAATGCAAGACCTTCCTTAGGTTGCAACTCAAAGAAACCACCGTCAATTCCTGCCAGGCGAAAGGCTTCACCAGCATTTAGGGACTCCCCTGTTGGCCCAGCAGCTACTGAATTCGGACGCCCTATCAAGAGTCCGGCGATGTACGAAAAAGGGACTAAATCGCCTGAGGCAGTGATGGAAGCGCGCAGGGGCAAGCATGGAGTAATGTTGTGAATAAGAAACTTTGTGATTGCTTCCAGGATCTCAAACCTGATGCCTGAGTACCCCTGGAGAAGTGTGTTGATCCTCACTAGCATTGCAGCTCTTGTTGCTGTACGTGACAATGTGTGGCTGGATTCTGTCCCTTTTCCAAAGATTCCAGCATTCAAGAATCTGTAGCAACATTATTATTTTTGCTATCACATAAATTTCTTGATTTGATCGTGACAAGTTACAAACACATCAAATTACTGTCCACAAATTTTCAACGCATGTTTGAAGAACTAGAACAACATATCTGTTATTATTTATAAAATTATGTAAATTGGTGAAGAACAAAACAGAGGACACATCACACGGACTACTCAATTATGCGGCAGTGGCACGTCTTACCCTTACCACATGTATTTGATGAAATAACCAAAAAAAATTCCAGCTGGGGGAAATACTGGATGTCAAATCAGAATACTTAACTTTTGCAATTATTGCCACTAGATACTGACAAAAAAAAATACTTGAGACTGTATGAGTTGCCAAATGGACCGGCCCAACCTGGTCTGCATTGTTCACATCCCGAGCCGTTCCAGTTCTGCATTGTCAATGTGTAGGAGCGGTCCAGGTCTGGACTGTTTATGAATCGGGCTAAACCCATATAAAAAAAAATATAATTTGGTACGGTTTATAAATTCGATCTACTTAAACAAGTATTTCGACCGATCTATAGGCCTAAATAAATAAGTTTAAAATTATAAAAATAATTAAAAATAATAATTCAATTGATGTTTTAAATTTAAATTAATTTAAA
>JAXCLQ010000005.1:15045650-15059021 GCA_035584115.1 Cedrela odorata | reverse complement strand
AACATGAACAAGGGACCAAAGACAGTAGTGGATCTTTATGTATAATAATAATAATAATAATAATAATAATAATAATATAGAAGTACTCCTTTTGAGAGAGAAGGTTTTAATTACAGTTAGTGGAGAATCATTAGAAAAAGATACTAATGACATGGCCATTGCTCTTTTCTTTTGTGGGGTTAAGTTAAGTCTGGTGGCTTTTCTTAAATATTTTAGCAGCTAGCCCTAAATTTGCCGGACTTTCTATGGCTAAGTAACACTAAAGTTATAATATGCCGGTTTCTCTAATCCTGTCTGTTAATACAATCCATCATGCAATTAAAATCACTACTACAAATTATTGTATGCCCAAAAACAAAAACAAAAGTCATCAAGTAACACGGTAACAGCCATTAATTTCAGCCTCCAAAGTCTTTAACTTTTCGTTTCATCGAAACCCTAATATATATATATATATATATATATATATAAGACAATCTTACGAGGGTCGCAACCACGTTGTCTCCTACAAACAAAGAGTATTATTATTAAACATTATTAAGAATATTTTGCGAAAGCACTTTTTCACCCTATGAAAAGTGTTTTTTGACATAGACACAGTTAATTCATAATGTGTTCGAAATATTTTCGAATAAAAGCTTTTCTATCTTGTTGTATTAAAGGTCAGCATATCTTTGCTTAATGTCATGGTGCTGTCTCAAACTGTGGGGACTCACCACTCACATATATATATATATATATATATTTCATAATTTTACACAAATATTTATACATTAATATGAACCAGAACATCGATCTGTTTATTTTTCAATCAATATATATATTTGTCAATAATTAAAGCCTGCTTTTCTTGGTAAATTTTCAAAAATAGGAGAATCTAATCTACGACCTTTGAACTCGTTGCATTTATGGTTGATGATCAAATTGGAGTAATTGAGTAAAAGGTGCTAAACATATATGGTCCATGTAGCCATTATTAGAGAAAGCTTAGCTAGCTAGCTAGCACCCACCCATGTTCTCCATCATAACTCGGACTTTTTTTTTTCTTTTTCTATTTCATTACTCTTACATAAATGATAAATGGATGAAGAAATTCATCTCAGGGGGCTTAATCAATACAGTAGATAATTTCAGCCTTCATTAGGTCAAAAAATATTATGTCCCTAGCTGCCTAGGTAGGGTCTAAATAGAAGCATCATCATCATCATCTCATTACATACATTTTGATTAACCATAAGATGTATGACTACTCATAACTTAGATTTTCGTTAACTTATCTATAAATTAAATAATTTTGTTTGCTAGGTTATATACATATATATCAACGATATGTACAATATATTTATATACATTTATCTAACATAAAATTATACAAAATAAAAGGGTGAATACTTCTTCACATCAATCTTGGAAAATAAATTTTTTTAATTTATATTTATAAATGAAATGATTAATAAATATATATATTAGTATTTAGTGTTAAATTTAAATTTTATAGCAAAATAATATCTGCACTAAAAAAAAATCGTCGACCTCAAAAGAATTAGTTATGATGATTCATGGCCTACCTAAAAGTAGATCAAGATCCATATACGATTCTCCATGCAAGACAAAAACAGTGAACAACTTCACTATATATAGAGATATATAAAATCGAATTGATATGTTATATATCTAATCCACTTAACAATTCAAATGGATGACATAATTCACAGCCAACGGAAAAGTTGTTCAAAGTCTCGTTTGATTGAATTGATGTTAATCTATATAATAAATAAGCTTCTTGATGTCGTTTTCAACAATATATATGTAAATGTAAGAGATAATTCTGAAAATTCAACGGTGATCGATGTTAACTCTGCGGTTTGAAAGAATGACCAACCGTGATGAGGCAATCTCCAGCATTGATCCGTCCCAACTATAATGGGGGCAAAGTGGGGTCCTTTCAATGAAGTAAAAAAATGGGACTAGTATATTATTAATAACATTATGGGTAATTGTAATTATCCGAAAGGAATTTTATCTAATATCTCTTCCGCCGTTATCTTTGACCGTCAATTAACAGTTAATAATAATGTATTTTTGTAAATAATATTTATCATTATTAATTTTACTTTAACAATTTTGTAATATTGATGTTGATTCAAAGATGTCTTACTATGAATTTGATAATGAGCCTGATGTGTCAACTAAAAAACATAATGATGATACCCCAATAGTAAGATATGAAACAAATAGTGGGGGAATTCGAACATTGCATGGATTTAAAGGGTAATGTGGAACTAAAGGCAGGTCAAACATTTCACATTGTGTATGACTTCATGAAGGTTCTTCGAGTGTTTGCAGTTAAGTACGAATTCAAGTTGAAGAGGATTAAGAACGAGAAATCAAGGGTTACTTAGAAGTGTGCCTCTGATTATTGTGAGTGGAAGATTCATGCAAGTTCTACTTGAGATAAGATTTCTCTTCAAATTAAGACATACAATCATATACACAATTGTATAGGGGTGTTTGATAACTATGAAGCAATATCAGCTTGGATCGCAATTCAATTTCTTCACTTGTTTAGAGCTACCCTGACATTGACATCAAGATAATCGCTAGTTAGTTGAAAAGAAAAAACAGGGTCAGTCACCCTCCAATTATACTGTATAGGGCAAGAAACAAAGCAATGAAATTGCTTAGTGCATACCACAAGTCTTCTTACAACAACTTGAAGAGATATTCAACAACCATTAGCCACACAAATCCAAGGTCTATTGTTGTTTTGTAGACAGATTAGTCTATTGGAGATAATAATCACACATTCAAGAGGTTCTTCATCAATTTTGATACGCAAAAGAAAGGATTTATGTAAGGAAGTAAACCATTCATAGGTCTAGATGGATGCCATCTCGAAGGACTATAGAAAAGAGTTATGTTGACTGTTATGGTTGAAGATGCTAATTATGAAGTGTACCATTTGACAATTTTTGTAGTAGAGAATGAAAATCAACACTCGTGGGGGTATTTTCTAGAAAACTTCTTTCAGCAAGTTAGAGTGAATGGGTCAAGATTTATATTTTATGAGTGATAGATAGAAATGGGTAATTAATGTACTTGATAGACATTTTCCTTACTCATAAAAGGTTTTGCTGCAAACATATAGATGTAAATTTCAAGCAAAACTTTCTAGGTGCATATTTAAGAACTTAGTTTAGAGTGTTTGTATAAGTGGTAACTCAGTTAGTTTATGCAAATACATGGATGATATCAAAAAGATCAATGAGACAGCACTCAAATTACTTCTTGACATTCAATTGGAAATTAGATATATCCCTACTAAAGAGCAAGTAGCAAATATACTAACTAAGCCATTAACAGTTAAGAAATTTACCTATCTCAGAAACAAACTTAATATTTTATCAACCAATTAAGCTTCTGAGAAGGAGTTGAGAAAGCAATTAAAAGCAAGAGGGAATGAGACAAATTGTACCTGCCTGTTCTTGCTATGGTGTTGCACCTACAACAAGAATGATTGTATAACAACAACATTTGCAATTGCAGCAAAGGTGGTTACACAGCAACAGAGTAACCAGAAGGCCATTGGCAGAAGAAAGTAATATATGTACTAGCATTATACAATCTTTAGCTGTAAAAAAATTAGTTTTTGAAATTGCCAACTCAGCCCTAGGTTACTTAAGCCCTATCTTGTCGATTCTTGTATATAAACATAATGTAACTCTTGTTTTTTAATCAATGAAAGAAATACTTCTTCATTTCAACTTGGTATCAGAGCAGGTTTCATCTTCATGGCAAATACCACTCCCTCACCAATCTCAAGTTCTGGCACTGCAAACATTACTACAGGAGCTCCAACCAGCAATATAAATTTTTTAACCTTCTCAGTGCCGGTAAAACTAGACAGGTAAAACTTCCTCATTTGGAAAGCCCAAGTGCTTCCCACCATTAAAGGAAATAATTTAGAGGGTTATATAGATGACTCTAAATTTCCTCCATAAAGATACAACTCTATTGTAGATGAAGAAACAAATACAACAATCAACATTGAAAGCTCAACATATTTGCATTAGAGAAAACAAAATCAGCTCCTCTTAAGTTGGCTGTTTTTAATAATGTCATAGATAGTTTTAGCTATACAAACAAACTGTGCTATATTCAAGAACTTTGAAAATCAATAGCCAGAATGTAATCTTCCCAATCTCAAGTCAGAATACTCCAACTAAAAAATCAACTCCAAAACTCAAAGAAAGGCAACATGTTTATTAATGACTACTACAGCAAAATAAAGAATCTTGCAGATGCACTCACCATTGCTAGAAAACCAGTGAAAAATGAAAAACTTATAGAGTATATTCTAGGGGATTTAACACAAGATTATGATTCTATTATTATTAATATTGCATAAAAAATGGAATGCTTGACTCTTGAAGATGTCTATGAACAGCTTTTAGCTTTTGAGAGCATACTTGAGAATCACAACTCGATTGAAAATCACAACATTGAAGCTAATGTGACAACAAGCAACAACACTGGGAGCTGGAATTGGAATAGAAACACAAGAGGAAAAGGTCATGCCTCAGCATTAGGCAGAACCAATGTTAGAGGCAAAGGAAGAGCTAGGTGCAATTGGAACATCTGGGGCCAGAAATCAAACCAGACTCACTTGCCAAATCTGCAACAAAAATTGATACATAACAGTAATCAATTGGCACATATTTGATGAAGAGTTTAAAGCTAAGAACACCAACAACACAGGTCAGTTCTCTACTTTTATTACAGCTCAAGAGCATAAGGGTGAGGAAGGGTGGTACCTAGACAGTGGTGCCACCAACCACATTACTAAGAAACTTGGTAACCTGTCAACAAAATTAGAGTATAAAGGTATGGAAAGATTAATTGTTGGTAATAGCAATAGTCTAAAAATCTCACATGTTGGTAATTGCTTTCTTCTAATTGCATTGAAAGATAGTAAGCCTTTGAAACTAGAAAATACCTTATGTGTGCCTAAAATGAAGAGAATTTTAATAAGCATTTCTAAATTAACCTCAAATAATGGCCTAATAGTGGAGTTTTTTTTATGATGCATGTACTGTGAAAGACAAAAACAAGAGAGTGTTGCTGGAAGAACTGGTTAGAAGAGGTCTTTCTCTTCTTAACGATTAAATGAAGTATGAGAATACCATACCAACTAAAAAGAGTCTTAGATTAGTGTATTTTGAGTCTTTATCATCATACAACAATTTACTTCCTGAAATTAGTTTAGAGTCTGAGTTAGCAGTATGAAATTGGCAAGTTGTAACAATCTTCCTGAAAATAATAAAACTCAATCTTCCTCATTTTGCACAACATGTCAATTAGGAAAAAACCACAAATTAAATGTTAAAAACAGTGAAAGCAAACCAAAGAGACCCTATGAGCTACTGTATGTAGACATATGGGGACCAACACGCATAAGTTCAACCAATGACTATAGGTATTACTTAAGCATAGTGGATGACTTTTCTAGATTCACCTGAATTTAACCTTTGAGACATAAGTTAGAAATATTAACATCATTCATACAATATATTAAAAGAATTGAGAGACTTTGAATTACAAAATAAGCACCATCCAAACAGACTGGGAATGAGAATTTAGGCCCTGACAAAACTATCTCAGGCAAAAAGGAATTACATTTTGACACTCATGCCCATATATCTCACATTAAAATGGTAAAGTGGAAAGAAAACATTGACACTTAGTGGAAACAAGCCTTATTCTACTAGTATAATCAAATCTACCCTTGAACATGTGGTGGTTTGCCTTTGAAATTGCAATATATCTCATTAATAAGATGTCATCCTTAGTCATTAACAACCTATTTCCACACTAGAAGTTATTTAAAAAAAACTTCCAGACTACTCATTCCTTAGAACTTTTAGGTTGCATATTATCCTCATTTAAGGCCATATAATAAGAACAAGTTTTAGTTCCATACATCTAAATGTATATTCCATGGTTACAACTTAGAACACAAATGTTACAAATGCATGCATAAGTCTAGTCAAATTTACATCTTTAGACATGTTAATTTTGATGAAAATGAGTTCCTAGCCATGCATGACAGTGAATTTAAACTCAAAGAAGATAGACTTGACAACAAAACACATGAAACATATTCACATTTTCATATTATTCCACTACACTGCCACATGAACTCAGGAATAGGTAAAAGGATCTTTCTAGCCATACTTGATTAGATAGACATATTACAGGATCCTTCAGGTAAGATGCAAACAAACTCTAACAATCTCATAACAATAGACAATCCCTTTAGTGTCTAGAATTCTAAATAACTAGAAGTAAAGAGAAATATACCAGAACTCTCACATGATCACTCAATGGAACCCATTCCAGTGAACTTAACCACATAGCCAAACTAGGAATAACAAACTAAAAATGCTCATCCTATGATTACTAGGTCTAAATCTAGTATCTACAAGCCAAAAATTCAATTATCTACTAAACACAATCTTAGCAATGAATCCTTGCCACAAACTACTACCCAAGCACTTGAAATGCAAATTGAAAAAGAGTAATGATAGAAGAATAAACAGCATTGCAACAAAATCACACATAGGAGCTAGCACTTAGAAGGGCAGGAATAAAGATGATATGAAGCAAGTGGGTTTACAAAATCAAGCACAAACTTGATGGTTCAACTGCAAGTTTTAAGGCAAAACTAGTAGCTAAAGGCTACCATCAAAAAGAATGGATAAATTACTCATAAATATTCAGTCTAATGGTAAGATTTTCTATTATCAGAGTCATAATCAGCCTTGCAGTTAATTTCGGTTGGGACATAAAACAAATTGATATGAACAATGCTTTTTTAAATAGAGACTTAGCAAAAAATGTCTTTATGTCACAACCTGAGGGATTTGAAGATCAAAACAGACTAGATTTTGTGTGTAAACTAAGGAAGGCACTCTATGAGTTGAAGCAATCCCTATAGTCTGGTATGAGAAGCTAAAGACATCTCTACTTCATTGGAGATTTGAAAATCTAAGTTTCGATATATCTCTATTTGTGCTGAGACAAGAAAAGAAGATTATCATCTTGCCGGTATATGTGGATGACATCCTTGTTACTAGGAATAATGAAGAACTAATTAGTGCAACAATCAATAATTTAAACAAAAGTTTCTTCTTAAAGGTTTGAGGTTCTTTAAGCTATTTTCTTGGAGTTGAAGTGAAGAGAGATCATAATGGACTCCATCTTAGCTAAATAAAATACATCTCAGACCTACTAAAAAAAACTAGAATAAAAGATTGCAACTCAAATTCAGTAATAATGAGTATTAGTGTTAAGCTCTCAAGGGAATATGAAGTTGATTTTAGAAACAATACATTCTATAGGAGTATAATTGAATCTCTTCAGTATATAACACTTACAAGGCCAGAAATCACTTTTAGTGTAAACGAATTGAGCCAATACTTAGGAAATTCGAAGCAAACACATTGGACAACGTACAAAAATGAGTTGAGATATTTGTAGGGGACTTAGAATTATGGAATTTACTTTGTAAAAAGAGAAAAAATAGAGTTGACAAGCAACTTAGATGCAAGTTGGGCTGGTGACATTGATGATAGGATATCAATAACAGGTTATGTTGTGTATCTGTGTGAAAACTTGATATCTTGGTGTTTAAAGAAACAAAAAGTGGTAGCTAGGTCCAACACAGAATCTGAATATAAGGCACTAGCACACACAAGTGTAGAATTTACATGGCTGAAATCACTTCTTCATGAACTAATAATAGAACTTGATCACAAACTAATCAATTGGTATGACAATCTAGAGGCAGGAGCATTTGCATCTAGTGTAATATTTCATGGAAGAACAAAACATATTAAAATAGATGTGTATTTTATAAGAGAAAAGGTGGCAAATAATAAATTAGAAATTAGATATGTCCCCACTAAAAAGCAAGTAGCAGACATACTAATTAAATCATTGATAGTTGAGAGATTTGCTTATCTCAAAAACAAGCTTAATGTTTTATCAACCAATTAAGGTTGTGAGGAGGAGTTAAGAAGTAAATAAAAGCAAGAGGGAATGAGACAAATTGTACCTGTCTGTTTTTGCCATGGTGTTGCACTTATAGCAAGAATGATTGTACAACAACAATATTTGCAATTGCAGCAGAGGTGGTTACACAGCAGCAGAGTAAGCAGAATGCCATTGGCAAAAGAAAGCAATATATGTACCAGCGTTGTACAATCCTTAGCTGTAAAAAAATTAATTTTTAAAATTACCAACTCAACCCTAGGTTACTTAAGCCCTGCCTTGTCAATTCTTGTATATAAATATAATGTAACTCTTGTTTTAATCAATGAAAGAAATACTTCTTCATTCCAACTCATTCCTACAACATATTGGTGCAAGCATCAATTTACTCATTAAGTGAAATTTGCAAATGCAATTAACAACATGAGTAAGAGCTTCAATAATTGGATCAACTAGTATAAAGGATTAGCAATAGTAAGGATGTATGAAGAAATCAGAAGAAATACTATAAAGTTTATCCATGACAAGTATTTTAGTTTATTTATTTGTTCCCTTTATACATAATACTATTTGTTAGCATAAATTCAATTGTTAAAGTGATTTTACATCATGACATATATTGGCAACAAAGAAATGGAATGGCATTTCTCCACCTACAATTAAAAGAAGATTTGTGAACCTTGAAGAAATAGCTAGAAATATAGATATGGTGTTTGAGGAAGATGATCTTTATGAGGTGTTGGTGTACAACATAGATAGTCATGTTGTTAATTTGAGAACAAAACAATGTGATTGTGGAATTGCTAGATCTCAAGCTTGTCATGTGTGTATGCAATCTATTACATTGACACTATAAGAGCAAATGTTAAAAATTATGTACATTATTATCTCACTAAGGATGCATATTTGAGGACTTACAATAAACATATTACATTTATTCCATTTAAGATTAGGGGCCATTGATACTAGCTAATAAAATTAAGTCATCTAAGGTGAAGAGACCAAATGGAAGACTCAAGAATAATAAAAGAAGAGAAATAGATAAAGATAAAAGGTTGAAGAGAAGTTATTCAATGAAATGCACATCTTACAATGAGTGGATGCATAACAAGAGATCTCGTGGAAAATCAAAGAAAAAGAGAGTTAAAGCAAAGAAATTTCAATTTCAATTTTGCATAATATTGTTGTCCAATATCATGTTGTGTTGTGAAAACTTGTTAACTTACTAAATTCTCTTTATTGTAGGTTTAACATGGTCATAACACTGTTGATGCAGGGTCTTTAGGTTCACAGATGCATAGCCGAACAACACGAGCTTAGATACATATTTAACAAAAATAATATTTTATTTTATTATCATGTAACTTACTTGATAAGCTGGTATAGTAATTTAATTTTATTTGTATGCAGGTTTACTCATCCAGACTTAAGAAATTAGTTGTGAGAAAATCCAACATAATTCACTTGTGTTCATAAATATATCTAGGACCAATATAGGGTTACAACTAGCATTCATTGCATGTTTTTTTTTTTAAAATAGAGGATACCACATATTTTGCCAATGAAAAAGCAAATGGTGCATCAGCTACATTTTTTTCATTAGAAGACCAATTAATTTAAGCTACAAGTTCAGTATGTAAGCTTCTGGGTTAACTTTGCTTTTTCAAATAAACATTAATTTGTTAAGGTCAGCAAAGGGTTCATCACCCTTGTTATTTTGATGTTGTTAGTTACTTTTATCCAATACAAGTCAAAGTGTATTCTTGTTATATTTTGAAGTTGGATCTATTTCTTGCAAGCATCAGTTTACATTTTTACTTTTCTGGTTTCAATCTGCTTTATACTTATAATCTAGTTTTACCTTTTGTGCACTAATATGTACTTGCATGATAAGGATAATTCAAGTTGTTTTTTCTCTGCCTTTTATTATTTCTTCTTGAACTTCGGATAAACTATGTTAACATGAATTTCATGATGGACTTACATATTGCTCAAGCTTAAAATGTGTATTTCAAAAACCTTTTTAAGTTATCTATTGCCTCATAGTTGTATCTTGACAGTTTTTATCTCAACATATTATTCTCAGTTGTTAACTGTATAAATGAATGCATGTTGATTTTTGTTAATGTTGTGTTACTCTTGGCAGATGTCTTAAATTTTGACAATGCATCTTAGTTACTTTTTACAATAGGATCTAACTTTATATATAGTTTTTCAAGAGTGGAAAAACTATCAATTTGCTTGCTACATATTATTCTGTTTTTTTCCAACTAAACAGAATTAATAGGTTTAATAACTCAATGTAATAATATTTTTTTGGTTCTTGTCATTGAAACAATACAACTCTTGATAACTAGTTAAATAACTTATTGCAACAATGTGTTTCTATTTCATTGTCACATTATGAGAATTCTAATATGAACCTCGCTAATAATGTAATGAAACCTAACGCCAAACATGGTATTAGACCTCAAGATCTTCAAGTCGCAAGTTTGTTGAGTCTTGACCCATTACCTAAGGAGATAAGAACCAAGAACTACAGTAATTAAAGACATCACATCAAAAATTTCAAGAACAACTCAAGAATCTAAGTGATAAGTCTGATTGTTTTTTAACACCATAATAATAAACTTGATAAGTTCAAAATTCTTTTCAAGAACGAAAGAATAACATAAAATAAGCTCTCTAATATTATTCTTGATTCGTAAAAATGTACAGTGTTTGGTTCTTTATATAGAGTTCCAAATTTTAACTTAGACTATAAAGAGTCAATGTTATTTTGACATATGGTATTTCCTCTTTGAATTAGAAAAAAAATTAAATAAATTAAAAATTTGACTCAGAAAAGAAAACAATAAAATAAAAAATCTAACTCAGAAATAGAAATAACTAAATCAGAAATTTGAATCAGAAATGAAACTTTTAGAACCTTAATCATATTGACTAGTTCTCTTGAGACTGATTTAGACTTATGTTGGGCTTTCACGTATTTGTTGTTTCACCAACTTGTTGAATCAGCCCATTTAATGTTTTTTTTAAAACGCTTGGCTTTAAGTCTTGTTATCTGCCTACTTAGCAAACTTAATGAATCTTATGATTGTTGTCATTGAGTCCCTCTAAACCTACGTGTGAATTTCCTCTCTTGTATGAGTGGTTGTGTAGGTTCATTTGCAACAAATTCACCACATAAAATTATGACCAATAACAATCAAGAAAAGAGGGGGGAAAAGGGAAAGGGTCACAAACTAGTTATACTACAATTTTTACTTATAAGAAATTAACAATTAGATTAAGAAAATAATTCGTGACAAGGATTAATTCTTCAAGTAATAAGAATTTTTTTTTTAAAAAAAAAACTATCTAAAAACTTCAATTAAGGTTTTTGATGTTAATTAGTAAAAAGAATTGTTTTAAAAAACTATCTAAAAACTTCATTTAAGGCTTTTAATGTCAATTAGTTCACTTTTTTCTCCTTGATGCAATTTCTATTGCCTTAGCTTTTCTCAATTCAGTCTGTGATTTTCCTCAAAAAATTAGAAAAGCAACGCTAAGGAGCAAATTGACATTATAACTTGAAGCTTTAACAACCTAACAACATTCCACTAAGTAACTTCCATGACCAATGTTTTAACATCAGAAAACATATTTCATTCTTTTATTCTATTTTTAAATAGTACAAAAATGTAAAGCACATTCCTTTTGTAATTGGCCACAACATGAAAGATGTATTTTTTCTATCTAATGATAAGAAAGACAAAAAAAATTATGTCAAATAGGAAGGACAAGGGAAATTTCTCGAAATGACCTTATTTTGGAGGTCATTTACCTAAATGATCAACTTTAATTTAATCTTACCAATTGACAAGTTTTATCATTTTTGAATAATTTTGTCCATACATGACCATTTACATTTAAAACAACATTAAATAATAGATTAAATATTAATTTAAATGAAAAAAAAGTTATTATAACTCAGTGGTGAGTATATTATTTTTACGCTAGTGACTCGAGTTCGATTACCACCAATCATGTTTTTTATTTTTTATTTTCCACAATCATATATTTTATTTTATTTACTTTAAATATATAATGTTAATATATTATTTATTAACTATTTTCTAAAATATACATAATAAACAATAAAGTGGTGAAATTAAATTTATTTATAATAAATTTTTCATAAAATTGTAAATAAAAAAATATAAAAAATTTCAAAAAAAAAATAAAGAATGTAGCATGCTCATGAGAATCCCCACATGAGATTGTAGCGCATGGTAGATAAAGCCCGCGAACATTATAGCGCACTGTAAATAACACACTTGTTAGAATCTCCATGAGTGACTGTAGCACACTGTAAATAGCACTCATGAAAGCTTCACGAGCGCACAGTAGATAGCATGTTTGTGTGGATTACTGTAGCATCTTTTTTATTTTTTATGTAAATTTTATTATAAATAAATTTAATTTAATATATTAACATTGTATATTTAAAGTAAAGTAAATAAAATAAATATTTAAATAATATTATTAATATATTAACATTGTATATTTAAAGTAAATAAAATAAATATATATTTATTGAAGATTAAATTTGAGTTATTGAAATGAAACAATATACTAACCACTAAACTATAATAACTTTTATCATTTAAATTAATATTTAATAATATTTATTTATTATTTAATATTGTTTTAAATGTAAAATGGTTACGTGGGGTCAAATTATTTAAAAATAAAGAAACTAATCAATTCGGTAAGATAGAATTAAAAATAATTATTTAGTTAAATAACCTCCAAAATAATGACATTTTGAGACTTTTTCCAAAATAAGGACATTTTGAGACTTTTTTGGAAGGACAATGAATAGAAAACCAACACAGGATCCTCACCATTTTCATATTCTAAGGTTTAAAGTATCATCTTTGCCTAGTAAAAAGAAAATAAGCAAATTATCAATAAGCAATAGAAACAAACTAAAAATGAAGGAGAAACATGATCTAGCAATCATCCTAGCATATATAAAGTTGGGAAAAAACAGCCCCATAACACTCTGAATGAAAACTATCGCGATAGCCATAGTATTATGGACATATTTAATGACAAATTGTCATCCTTGCGAATAATCGAAGTATAACACAAGATATAAATTCTTAACTACTCAACAAGAACAAGAGGAGTATATATTAGTTTTAAGAGAACACAACCTGAAATAAAATATAATGCCGCAGTTAAATCACTAAACCATGTACTACATCCACAACTCACTGATTTCTTTGGCTGCAATTTGCATATCAAATTAACCAATTAAGAGATGTGAAA
>JAXCLQ010000005.1:15009000-15020039 GCA_035584115.1 Cedrela odorata | reverse complement strand
CAGCTAATAGCTCTACTGCTGGAGACACGCTGACAATGTTAATAAATTCTCAGTCTCCTTGGTTTAGGTACGCCATTCTCGCAATCTCTTGCAACTAAATATATGATCAAGCGCTCTTGTGTTGCCTCAAGATTTTCCAATCATTCCAACTACCCTAGTCCTTAGAAACTTATACGATCACGACGTTGAATTGGTACATTTTTTTATTAGTAAATTTTTTACATGATTTATACTGAAAATAATGACTTTCGCAAATCACGTACGATATAATCTTTCACTGGCATTTCACTAGTTAATTTGACTTATCGTTAAATTAGCAGAGATTAGATTTAATGACTACGATTATTCTGCCGACGAAACCCATGTTCATTGATCATCTAATCAAAGGATGACATACTATAGTTTAATCGGACGGCCTACATCAGCCTACTCCCACTTGCGTGGTGTCACTCAGACACAACGTTGTAACTCTACTTTACAATATTCTAACGTAGGCTTTTAAGCCAAGTTTTTCTAGCCGTTGGCTTTTGGTTATACCAATTATTTTCTTTGATATCTTTAATTATTTCCGAAAAGTTTCCAATTTTAAACAGAACCCATGTAGCAAAATTGCGAGTTTTCAAGCCTAAACAGTGTAGCAACTAGAATGATTGAGAAGTCTCTTTCAGGTTTGCAAATGGGTTGCTTTCAAAGAAATACTAGATTGGTTTGTTTTCTAAATCCATTTCCATATTACGCATTTTTCATAAACGTCAATCTCTTTCTGCTTTATTGTGCTGTTGTTTGTCTCTTTGCATTTCCCTTTATAAACTTGCGTCCATTTAATTGTGATTGGTTTGTCCAGTTTTTCAGTTATCCAATCTTTTGGTCTTCTGGGTATGTTCGTTTTGCTTGGTTCTGCTCTTCTTGTCAAGAATTTGAGGAGTTTGGATTAAATTGGTATGCATTTAGAAAGCTTTTTATTTGATCCTTGTCAGTGAGCTGTTATTCTGGCCTTCTTTTTTGTTCCAGAAAATGTTGATGAAATAGCATATGTGAAGGACTGTAGTCAATAAGTTTTTGTTAACTGTGTGATTGGTTTTGAGGGATCATTAGTTTATAAAAGGACTTCAGCCAGCTGACCTTGTGTTGTGTCTTAATTGTTTGATGTAACCATACTGCATACTGTTGCAACTTTTATTGAATGGTGAACATGTGTTTCTTTGATGGACAATTATGCATTTATGACTTTTAGTTGTGTATCATTATCTTACTGATAGCAGCCATCTTACAAGTTACAACTGTTGATTACTAATAGATTGTGTAGAGTATATATGACTAAATTTTGTAGTCAGAGTACCTTAAATGAGTATAAATGTGTAAACAGCGATCGTAGGGGTTATATCTTATCTAAATTGGATACTTTGTGCCGTGAGTTGAATAGAATTGGAAGCTTCAGTTGTTTGTTGGCCAACCGTGAATTTTTCAATTCCTAACTCCTCCATTTTCATTTACAATGACAATTTATTTCTATTCTTGTTTTCTTGGTTTTTATATGCATTTTAAATGTTGTTTAAGTGTTGTATAACATTCTAAACTCATGGTCTGATTACAGGAGAAATCAATTCAATTGAATTAGAGTTTTCTCCCTTGTAAATAAGTCATTCGGACTTGAAAATTTTCCTACTCTTTTCTTGTTAATACCCATCTATTGATCTCCAGCTCAATTTCTCACTCTGGTTTCGGGTTATTATGTATGCTTTTATTTATTTATATGTTAAATGTCTGATAGTTATTCATACTTTTGATGTTTATAAATATTTTTGAAATTTTCTTCAATGAATATTAACTCTTGTATCTTCACTGGAATGTTTCTGCCATTTTCTTTAGGCCTGGGTTTTCGTATTCTTACCTCTAATTGAATCATCTATGCCTCTGGTTTTATTTATTTTCCAAGTTTTTGTTGTCATTTGTTTTGTGCAGATTGAGGAGTCTAAGAACAAAAGAGTCTGAAGAATAGACTTCCGGTCCCTGATGAAGGTTTCTATGTGCTTCATTTTATTTATTTCTCAATATTTTTTGTTATTTATATCGTAGACTGTAAATGTTCTAATTGATCCTTAGAATAAGTTGTGTTTTACTGCTTTAAACTATGTTATTGACTTGGTAATTTCTTTCAGGAGCTACTCATATTTGCTGTTCTTGTAGCTTGATGTTTAGATAATTATTTCTGCAAACTTTACTGGATAATTGTTATATATTTTTGTTAAAATGACTAAATAGAATCAGGAGCAACTTAAAATGAAACATCTTCGTTGAGTGCGTCTTTCTGCTTATTTCAGCATTATTTGATTAGCCTCTCACTTGTTGTCTTATGAGAAGTTTGAGATTACTTGGAAAAACTTTTGTTTTAGCTTTTGTTGTCAATTTGTAATGTATTGATTTAGTAAATTATCCCCCACTTATTATTTTTGGGATCTAGTAAGTGATATGAGCTTCGCAAAGATCATAAGGTGCTGAGGTGATAAAAGGGAGGTGGGGGCCTGTAGGTTTTTAAATAAATGTTGTTTTGTAATTGCTGAATTGATTCTGCAATTAGAACATTGAACCAACTGGCCTTTTCTTTTTCTTCAGTGTTTTGGATTTGCATAAATGAAGCCCCAAGTGACAGTTGCACTTGCTTGTCTCATTGGCTTGACCTGGATTCAGCATAGCCTTTGTGGTTAGTATTAACGTTTCTGACATTTAATGTTCTCTCTCTATTTTACTGTTCTATAATATAATTATAGGAAATAGTAGATACACCCTGGCCTGATAAACTGTATGGCAAAGCCTGGTATCTTACTTGACGCTCTTGGAGATGAGTAGGCAAGACCTAAAGGTGGTTTTGATATACTCTAAGTTAACAATTTTCTGTAGATAAGTTTCATAAGGAGTTTCCTTTTTTGCAATGTACAAGGGTAATGGCATTGCATTGTAATTTCTTCCTTCTAAATAATGGTTGTGAAGCTCTTCTGTTGGTTATTTGTTTTGTGGCAGATGAACTTTCTGACGCATCAGATATAAACAATTGGATGTGTACTTGTTCTTCATCACTGGAAGGAAACCAGAGTAATATTCTCAAATCAAACTGTTCTACATTCTGTGATTGCAGTCCAGGTATGCTGCGGATTTTTATGGTATAATCATCCAGAAACATTAAACTGCTTTTAGCATGATTGTCGCTGCTAAGCATTTAATAGATCATGTTCTTGTTACTATTTAATAGTTATTAACTACACCCTCCTTGTGGATCAACGGTTTGATAAAAAAAAAAGTTTTAGAGAAGTCTATGTAGCAATGTGCTAGCGTAGAAAGCTGCAGAATAAAGATAAAAATTCCTGTTACTAGAGATCCTTATCTCGAATGTTTGGGGCTATTTCTTTTAATATATTTGAGAGCTAGACAATCTAAGTTTTTCAATTCCTCTATTAGTGTTATGACAATGTCAGAAAAAAATTGCTGACTGTGAAGTTGGAATGAACGTCTCAGCGTCTTCAACCTAATATTCTCAAATTGTTAATGGTGTTTTTAGTATCGGGTATTTTTCTCATTAGATTGACCATCATAGTGTTAAAGAAAAGACTGTTTGGAACTATAATATGTTCATTGATCCTCCCACTTGTCATTTCCTCTTCTTTTTGAAATAAATAAATAATAAAAAAAAAATTGCCATTTTCGAGTATATTTTATAACCTGACTCTGGGAGTACCTTGTGCTAAGGCTTTGCATATGTGTTCTGCAATTATGTTCATTAAGTATTAATGATGAACCATGTTCACTCTAGGGTTTTTGATAGACTAATTGCATTATCCATCTCTGAAGCAGTTGGAGAATTGAGTGAAGGTAGATGGACTTGTATATGTGCTGCTGACGGATTGCCTAAAGTAGCAACAAACAGCCATGGTACCACCTGTTTTACGGGCTGCAACTGCACTTCTGGTACCTTTTACCTCTATAATTCTTTATAGAAATAATTTCTTTTTGAGCAATTGAATAGGTCTTAGTGGTTAAACATTTTTTTTATTAATTTTACATTGAATCATGTAGTTTGGGCGTAATTGTGTGGTTTTCATGCCAAACTATTGCTGGATATCTTTTCTGGTTGCCAAATTGCATGACTGGTACCATTGTTTCAGAGCTATCAAGCACTCATAATTCATGAATAACCTAAAATATGACATCATAAAGTACTGGTTCAAGATTAAGACAGTATCTGGATACAACATGAACCAGATTGTTAGACTTTTCTTTGTAGCACATTTATAACTAGTATGACTAGCTGCATCAAACTTTGTCTGTACAATTCAAATACATCCACGTTCATATAAAATGTAAGTGTATTTTGTAATTAATGAATATTTTTCTCATATTGGGTGATACTTATGTTTTACATTTAGTCATTTGCTAGTGTTCAAATTATAGGGATTCTGGAGCTTACTGGTGGTATTTGATTGATTTACAGGTTCTGTCAGTGGAACAAAATCTTCAGGGAAGCACGTTTCGAGTAAAGTTGTCGTGATCATTCTATTACTATGTGTCATACTCACAACACTTGCATTTCTTACCTCGGCAATATGCTACGTCTATCAAAAAGACAAGCGCCGTATCCAATCACCTGTTTTTTCTTCGGATAAAGAAACAAGTTGCAATAGTGCTACCAACTTAATAAGCAACAGGAGTTCTTCAGTTCCAGAAACTAGAGTTGACATTGGCTTTCCGATTAAACTCGTCACAGGTAGATGAACTCATATGATGGTGATAACCTCCTTCCATGATGAAATTAAATTTCTCATGGCTGAATATGTCCTATTGACTGTTGGCTATTTCCCTTAGCTTAGTTATCCTGAAAAACCTGAATATATGTTCTGCTATTTGCGCATTAGTATAATATATTTCATTTTTTCCTAACTTGGATTTGGTAAAGTGCTGTAATTCCCTATTTTTTATTTTGCAGGGTGCTTCCAAAAGACTGCTTTCTGTAGGAGCAAAACATGGACTATACGTGGAACAATTATCCAATTCTCATACTCTGATTTGGAATATGCAACAGATAAGTTCTCCAGTTCCAACCTTGTAGGACATGGGGGAAGCAGCTATGTGTATCGAGGACAACTTAAAGATGGTAGAATTGTAGCAGTTAAGCGATTTAAAACTCAGGGAGGACCTGATGCAGACTCTGTCTTTTCCACAGAGGTATAGCCTCGAGTAGCCAGCCATTTGTTGATTATAACAACAGCTTTTTTTTTTTTTTTCTCTCTCCAGTTATTTCTCAAAATAAATAAGGAAAACTAAATAATACTGCTCCTGGACACTGAAGGCCATTGACAATTTGTTGTTCTCCCCAGGTCGACCTGTTATCAAGACTCCATCATTGTCATGTGGTGCCGTTACTTGGCTACTATTCAGAGTACCGAGGAAAACATGCTGAGAGGCTACTGGTATTTGAGTACATGGCTAATGGTAATCTAAGGGATTGTTTGGATGGGCAGATGGGGGAGAGCATGAACTGGGATACTCGTGTTGCAATTGCTATTGGAGCTGCTAGGGGGTTGGAGTATCTCCATGAAGCAGCTGCTCCAAGAATTTTGCACAGAGACATCAAATCCACAAATATTCTACTAGATGACAATTGGAGAGCAAAAGTAAGAATCTTGATTTCTCTGTATCTCCATCACAACTATTAAATTCCATGAAGGGAGGAAAAGGATGTTTACCATGAATACAACGAAATCGGTCCGACATCTATTCTGTCCAATATCTTTAGAAGTCACCTTTTTTTTTCTAAATATATATGAGTTTAAAATTGAAAATCAGATGCTTTCATAAATTTAATTTCTTATTTGGCTTAAATTTGTATGTAATTTATTAAAAAATTATGGGTGCAGATAACTGATCTTGGTATGGCTAAAAGTTTAAAGGCTGATGGAGTTCCTAGCTGTTCTAGTTCACCAGCAAGAATGCAGGGCACTTTTGGGTATTTTGCACCAGAGTATGCAATAATTGGAAGAGCATCTCTTATGTCAGATGTTTTCAGTTTTGGGGTAGTTCTACTTGAACTTATTTCTGGTCGGCAACCAATCCATAAACCAATTAACAAAGGGGAAGAAAGCCTTGTTCTATGGGTAAAGTGAATCATCATCATTTTATTGCATGAATGCATACTATAGTTTGATTTCGGATTTTTATGATTCTTTTACTTGTTAAAGCTTCATCATTACCTGATGAAGTAATTAATTGGCGGGCCATCACAAAAGTTGTGTGGTTCATTATAGATATGATGATTCCTCTTAGCTCATAGTCATTCATAAATCAAGTATATAATTTCCTTACAATGAGGGCACCTTTGGTATAAAATGTTTTTCTCTTCTGCAAACTAGGGGAAAATGTCTTGTCACTCCCAAAATTCTAGTTACTAGTGCCTTTAATTTCAGGCTGCATTCTCATAATCATGATTGTGTTGTGTTCAATTTGCAGACTATTACTAATAATCGTCTTTGAAAAAATGTTTATATAATTTGTGTGTATTTTGTGTAGGCAACCCCTGTTTTACTGGACAGCAAGCGAGTGATATCAGAGTTGCCTGACCCACGCTTGAAAGGGATTTTCCAAGATGAAGAGATACAGATAATGGCTTGCCTAGCAAGGGAGTGCCTACAGTTGGACCCTGATGCTCGACCAACCATGAGTGAGGTTGTACAAATCCTCTCAACCATAGGACCTGCTAAGTCTAGAAGAAGAAACATTCCCGAGAATCTGTTTCAGGTAGTTATTATACTAAATTTTGTCGTGTAGATTGAGTTCACTATTTTTAGACTTTCTTTTCTGGTCCGTAGTTTTCTGCTTTTTTCATTGGTAATGGCTTCTCCAAAGGTTTTATCCCTAAAGTCTAAACTTGTATACTAAATTCTGTCTTGTGTAGTTTGACTATTTTTAGACTTTCTTTTCTGGTGCGTAGTTTTCTGCTTTTCTTCATTGGTAATGGCTTCTCCGAAGGTGTTATCCCTGAAGTCTGAACTTGTATTTATACGCCATTTGGGTTTAGAACACTCTTCTTCCTCTTCCAATATCTCTCATCCTTCGTAGTTGTCCTCTTCTTTGGTCTCTCTGTCTCTCCTGGTCAGAACAGACAGTAATATCTAAACATGGCAGACTGTTTACATTCTCTTTTCTGAAGATCTCAAAATATTTTTGCCATGAAATATGTAGTTTGACAGTATTCACATTGACATGCCATCCTAGAATACATTTCCGCTTTGCAGCTGCATGTTTGCAACATGTGAATGTCTTGCTTCACACTTTGAAGAGGTTAACAAGGAATGATATAGGTACAAATGCCGTGGAAGATCTCTGATGACTCCCTCATGAGAAATAGGATGGTTAGTACTAGTGAATATTCCATGGTAGTTGGTCTACTTTACGAGGTCTGAGCTTCAAGTGCTCTTGTTGTACCTGATCATTTCTAAAGATTTATCATCTACTTTAATATAATATAGGAAGGGAATATTACTTGACGCATTGCCCTATACTAAATTTTTGCTACAGTATCACATTTAAATCGTGTTTTTTTATCGAGTCCTTCTATCTTCTCTTACCCTTTTTTTTTCCAAAAAGAAATGGTCATATCTTCTTAACTCTAGGAAACTCATGAAGTGATTCAGTACAGTAGTCATCTCACTTGCTCATGTTTAGTCATACTTTGCTCAAACTTAGGAGCATGCTTGCATTTTACTCTGTTGATATGCAATTGGCGCTGTTTCATGCATTTTGTAGATGTCTTCAGCCTGTAGCATGAAGAGGGAACCATCCACAGAAAGACCTGACAATCTATTTGAGGCATCTGTCGGTTCAGAAGAGCTGAGGCGAGCAACATCTATTAGGTCACTGGGGTGTTCATTGCCATTAGATACTGACTGTAATCTTTATACCGGAAGCAACAGTAAAGAAGCAGAAACAGTTTCGGCTGAGCATATGGAGAGGCTGATCCTCCTGACCTCAAAAGTTGGGAGAGGCCATTCCCCAGATGATGAAATTGTGGACATAACAGAACCTCGGTTTGAATCATTCTGCATGGGTAATGTTAAGTCCCCCTGATAAGGGCAAAAGATTCGGGAAAAAGTAACATTCTATTTCATCCAGCTTAAAATGCCTTCGGGGGTACAAATGTGTTTTTTTTTCTTTGCTGCTGTAGATTGGAGGAGGTCATTTTAGAGGAAGCAAGGAGGTTTTTCTCCGCACTTGCTTCATTTTATTCATTTTAATTTTTTTATTTGAAAATATATATTAAATCACTGGTGGGTTTATATGTATGATCATGCCTTTTCTCTGTTGTATTTATGTTCGTTTCTGTACAGAAAATCATATGTAATGTTAAATTTAACAATGTTTGGGAACAATATTCTACTACACAACAAACAGTTACTGTCAAAAATATTATATTTTAATGTGTAAGTAATTTATTTTGGATTTGTTTGGAATTGAGTTTTAGTTGAGCTGAATTGTACGAGTCAGAAACAGTAAGTGTTGATGAGCTTGGAAAGCATGTCTGGAAATGAATTTCTTGAATTGTAGATCGAGGAAAACAAAACATTAGTTGATTACTATATTGTCAATCTACTACCATAATAAGAATCGAGGAATGATATTCTACTACCATATCTTGAATTGTCAAAATTATTATGCATTGTCATGGGCTGATGGCAACAGTATTGCGGGCAATGCCACCAGGGAAGCTGTTTGATTCCTTTCTTGCTGTAATGAAGAGCTTAAACTATAAGTTGTTTACCTTTACTAACCAGTTAAAGTAGCTGTCTATATTTCTGTCATATTTCAGTTAGGTGTACTTTTTACAATCCTGAAATCTCTCGTTGAATGGTAGATGGAGGGAAGACAGGATGGTGGTGTACTTTTTCAACATCATATAAACTCAGACATCCCATCGACCTTTCTTAGAAGCAAAAGAAAATCTCTTGTCATCTGCCATTCTGAGAGGTGGTCTCAATCTTCTTGGGTCAGCAATGGATCCTCCTCCGCCGCCAAGCACACCATTACTGCAGCCTGCACGCCCTGCCGGAGGAGGGTTTTTGGAATCATGGTAAGATGTTTTCTATTTTCTTGTTTTCTTTTGAATTTGACAGTGATTATGTTTTTTTTCTCATTTCTTTTCCTCCTACTGTTGTGTCCACATTGTGCAGTTTGTGGTTTCTCTGTTGCTGTGGTTTGTTCGGAAGCTGCTGTCCTCCACTCTTTGAACCTGGGCTTCCCCCTCCTTAGAAGCTTCATTCGTTGACTGCCCCCTATTTGGTTTTGAATTGTTTGTTTGTGTGTGAAGGAATTATATAATCAAAGTTTGACGGGATTTTTTATTTTATTTTATTATTATTACTATTCTGGATTAGAATTATGTTCAACACATGAAGTGATATCCTTACAATCCTTTGTAGTTGCTTTTGTACTGTTAGAGCTTGAAGTTGGTGGCATTGATGCGTCTTTCTTTTTATGTTCTTCCACTTTTATGCAACAACTGAAGTCACAATTGCAGATTTACTAGTGATGTAGCTTGTCAATTTCTTGCTTTACAGATCGTTATTCAATGTCAAATACAGGAATGATGGAATTAAAGGGCCGAAAATCCCCAAGAACCGCTGGAAACATGCAGGATTTCTCTCATACAGAAACCTTTTGACAATATTATATGCTGGTAATCTGTTGAAATTTTTAGTTCCCGCCCTAAATTCTCTAGAAGAAATATATTAAATAAGTGATAAATAAATATATAAATTGAAAAAAATACCAATCACATAATACAACTAGTTGCACGGAAAATTTCTATACCCAAAAATAAATTACAGCCTCTAAGGATAGTAGAAAAATTATTACAACTACACTTTTACTAATTTTCCATCATATCCAAACTTCAATTATATCGTATCACATTCAAATCTTAATAAATCTTACACAAATCTCAATTATACCTAATTACATTCAAATCTTAATAAATTCTCAGTTACACCTAATCACACACAAATCTTAATAGATATCATCCAAACCCCAATCACACTCATATCTTAATAAATTTCCAATTACTCCTAATCACACCAAATCTTAATAGATCTCACGCAAACTCTAATTACACCAAAATCTTAATAAATTTCACCGTTTTTCTCACTACAATTTATCTACTTTAGACTTAATCTCAATAGACTCATTTTCCCTAGAAATTATTTATTATCAAATATTACATTGTAATCTTTTTCTTTAAATAATCATAATCTCCCTATATATAGTGAGCAATAACTTATTTCTTCTAAGAATTGTATTCATTTTTCTTGTACAATTTGAATTCTATAAATCCTACAAAAATAGTACTAAATTACTAAAACATGAATTTCCTTGTTAGTAATAGATCAAGAAACCTCTTAATTATTTGAAATATAATTCATTGTTGAAAAATGAACCTATATCCCAACAATCTCCACATTAACAAGTTTTTCAACTTGAGTGAGAAATCATGATGAAATAACCTCTACCATCAATATTGTAAACCTTGTTCTTCAAATATAGGTATAAAATAGTCATTTAATAATATTTATTATCACACGTGCATGATCCAAGATTAATTGACTCATTAATGAGACTTAGTTTAGTTTAGATCAGTTCGTAATATGAGTAAAATTAGTGATTTGGAATTAACATGTATTGAAAATTAAAATACTATCATACGCTGAAGCATTTGGTGGTCTCACTAGCCGATTAACAAGTGGGGTTAAGGGGTAGCGCTCTTGTAAGAGCAGAGCCCCCGTAAAGAAAATTTATAAAAATAATAGGAATTAAAAAAGAGAGAAAGAGAAAATAGTCAATCGGATTGGGGAACTGGTCGATCGGTAGAAGGGTGGATAGAACCGGTCGACCAGATAGAGGAATTGGTAGACCGACAGTAGTGATGTCGGGGTGGGTAGAGCAACCGGTCGACTGGTTATTGAAAAGGGTTGACCGGTTCGCTGCGAAACTTGGGTTTTTTT
>JAXCLQ010000005.1:14981898-14994118 GCA_035584115.1 Cedrela odorata | reverse complement strand
TAAAACTCATATTATAATGGGTCAAAAACCCTAGAGAATAGACGCAAAACCTGCTACTACATCAACCACCTTACCTCTGATTGACCAGACCCATAAAACTCGACTATCCATTTTCTCTGACTCTGATGTCGACTGACTCCGACCTGACTCTCGTGGCTTCCACCAGTGCAGACCCGTCTGTAAGTTCACCTTTCTTTCTTTCTTTCTTTCTTAATGTTATTTTGTAAAATTCTGTATTCTTTTTGTGGGTGAGTTTCCATTTTTTTTTTTCTTTCATCCGTTCTTGAGCTCAATTTTGTGTAAAATAGACACTTCTTTCCATGAATGAGGAGTAATATTTTTTTGATCAGATTATGCACGTGGCTCTTTGTTTTAGTGTTTTAATGTTTTTTTTTAATTGTATATGAAAAATAATGTATTTACTGTTTGTTCTTAGAATTTATTCATTTATGCATGTTTGTTTCAGTTTATATAAAATGTAGTTTATTTATAACTTTGTGTTTCAAGTTTTGGCTTTTTATGTGGGAAAATTTTCGAAAATAATATTATTTGATCTTGTTTATATAATAAATAATTAATAAGTGATGAAATTAATTTTTTTATTTTTTAAAATTTAAAATTTTATTATAGAAAAAAAATATTTTTTTTTATTTTTTTATTGAAGTAAAAGTTTTTAAAATAATAAATATTTTTTAATTAGTTTTTTTTTGTAAAATAAAAATTAATAAAATAATATTTTTGATTTGATATTTTCTGAGTTTAAAAATGAGTTTCATTATATTCTTAAAATTGTATTTTAAAAATGAGACATTAAAACGTAGTAGAAATATTTTTTAAAAATAAATTCAATAATTATATTTTAATAATTAATATTTAGAGTACATAAATTAATTTCATTAATCTAATTAATTTCATTAATCTAATTAATTTATATATATATATATATATACACACATAATTCTGTTATTTAAAGTATACTGTTTTTTATAATTAAAGTGTAGTAGTATCAATAAAGTCTAAACAATAATTTGCATACTATTTGAAAGTAATTTTTTTAAATGACAAAAGTACAAATTTTATTTTATTATTAAAAAAAAAAACAGCAATTGAAATGAATGTTGTGTCTGTTTTCCAAAACTAAAAGTAAAAACAGCAAATGAAAAACAATATTTTACCGACCAAGATACTTGAATCAGTGGGCTCTTTTGTTACAGGGGCTACGTTTAAGGTTATTTTTGGTATTTGGATAAAGTTTCAGTTAAAATACAAAAACGAGACAACATTGGATTATTTCTCCTTGTACATCTTTCATTCGTGTTATTATTTATGACCTACACGGAGCGAGCGTTAAAGTTAAGTTGCGGGAGCTGTTTGAGAAGCAAAAACGGCAGAACTCGAAAAAGAGGAAGCACCAGGAGGAATGGGATTTTTTTTTATAAAATTGGTCAAGTGCTTAGATCTATTTATAATTATAATTTAATTTAAAATTTTATTATACTTAGAATTTAACATTTATTATTTAAATAAAATTACTTTTAATTAAATGACAAATAATACTCTCAACGAATTTCGTTGAGGGAGATTAATTTTGTATTAATTTTTTTCAATGAAATTCGTCGAGATAGTATGTCAGTAAATTCACCTATCTTTCTTTATTTTTTAATGTTATTTTGTAAAATTTTGTATTTTTTTCCTGGCTCTTTGTTTTAGTGTTTTAATGTTTTTTTTTTATTGTATATGAAAAAAATGTATTTACTGTTTGGTCTTAGAGTTTATTCATTTATGCATGTTAGTTTTAGTTTATATAAAATGTAGTTTATTTATAACTTTGTGTTTCTTGGTTGAACATGCAAACACACTATCTTTTTTTGGCTTTTTATTTGAAAAAATTTCGAAAATAATTTTATTTAATTCATGTTTATGTAATAAATAATAAGTGATAAAATTAATTTTTTTAATATTTTAAAATTTAAAATTTAATTATATTTTTTATTGAAATAAAAAATTTGAAAATAATAAAATTTTTTATTTTTGTCTCAATAATAAAGTTATTTATTTTTGTAAAAATACATAATAAATAATTTTACAAAAATTAATTTTAATTTTTTTAATATTTCTTTATTTTTAATATTCTCTCTAATTAATTATTTTTATTTTTAATATATATGTAATAAGTAATAAAATGAAATTAATTTTATTTACAATAAAATTTAGTATAATCAAGTTATAAATTTAAAAAAAAATTTAAAAAATTAAAAAAAAATAAATTACACCAAAAGATAAAATTACTGTAACTAGTATACTGTAACGCCGAGTTAGTCATAAAATTAAAACTATTCAAATTATAAACAAGGGTTAAATAAAATTATTTTCAGATAAACTTCCCAATTTTATTTTCTTGTGTTTAATTTGGAGTTTCAAAAAATCTTTTCTGTAAGTTTGTTCGAATTATATGGATGCAAGTACATTCAGCGGTATTCTTTCCAGATTGTAGACAGGAATTCATTTCGGGCCTCTCGATAGTGATTATGTGAACCAGGAGTCAAGAAATGTTAAATTCTGTTTTAAAAGCAACTAAAGGCCAAAGTTTTAATATATAGTATGACAACGATCAAAAGATGCTCTGAATACATCCCCTTGCCACTTCTAAAGCATGCTTATTTCATATTGTTATTGTTACTTGCAGTTTTCCAAACTGACGCTGTAAATTCAGCATGGGGATCTGCTTATGCTGAATTTGGAAATACCAAGGTGATAGTGTCCGTGTGAGTATGTCCCATACCTTTCTAATTGTCATATATGCCTTGATCTCTAGTTTTCTTAATTTGAAGATAGGATTGTTTGTTGCAACGAAAATTTAAAATTACTTTAATTAATCTGATTAATTAAATATTCATTAATTCTCATGCCTAGATTATGCTATTTTAACATATTTTATAATATCAATAAAATAAAGAATTCGATTAAAATCTTAATTTAAATCTTCACTATCAACAGGATTAGATTAACACTTTTTAGATTTTTTATAGATTTGTAACTTGGAATGTTATTTAGACCGTCAAAATGCCTAAATCTGAATTTTTCCATAAAATACAAAGTTGTAGATTTCCAAGTTTTTTTTTCAAATCTTCTTGAATCGCATTAATACAATATTAGAACCAAAAGTTATGACTCAAATACAGAGACTGCACAAACACCTAATCATCCAAGTGTATGACCTCTAATAGTAATTCACATAAGGTAAAGAATTAAGATTTTAATATTGTCCTAAATCTTAATTATGTAGAGTGTCTTTTCATAAATGCTAGTTCTTGAAAAGAGACAAAAAAAATAATTTTTGGTTAAGATAATTTTCTTTCAACTCTTGAAAAATATTATCATTTATACTCACGTACGTTTTACAGCCAAAATTAGGGTTTATATAGCTTTCATATTTTTATTTTTTTAAATCCTAATTTAAATAGAAAAAGTCATTAAATAGATTTCTAATTTTATTAGTAATCTATTTTATTATTTAAATATTATTTAATTATCTAATTAATTAAATAATATTATCTTAATCAAATTAGGAAACCTATAATTAAATATAAATATTTTATATAATTATAATTTAACCCTAAATAATTTTCAAAACTATTAAATAAACCCTTAAAGATTATAAACTTAACAATTAAGTAATTAATCATTTATCTACATAATTTAACCTTAATTCCTCAATACCTTTTAGCGTGTGACCTATTAGGTTCTTTCTTATGTTAGCAATAGAATTAGTTATAAACTTCTTAAGTTTAGAATAATTAATCCAATTAATTTATCATCAATTAACTCCTTAATTAAGAAACTAAATTTCATAGATCATGAGTAGCATCTAGTAATGCATTATGACTCTCAATTAAGAAAAAATACTAAATTAGTAAAACCTAGTCCGTATATGATTACCGTATGATACAATCTTTTCGCCTCATATATATATCCTACCAAAGATTTTAGAGTATGGAAAATGTCTACTCTATTAAATCATAGTTATTGAAAACTATTAAATTTCTGAAAAGAATTTCAGAAACTCACCATAGCCATGGACTTATATTATCACTTATGTCAAAATGGTGTCCCTTGGGATATCGACTCTATGTTATTCAGAGCGGCGAATCCTTTAATAATCTCTCATAACCTTCGCATACTTCTCATATTGCTCAATCATTACCCTATGCGCAATCCGCTATGGACGACGAAAGTATAATGTCAAAGTATATATAATCAGTTATACTATCGTAACTTAGAGAAATCCCATAGACACGTGAATAACACTTCATATGGGTTTTTCAAGTGGGTCAGTTTGATAAACTTGTTCTCTAACAAACATCTATATGTTAAAGTGAACATCTTCACAAGTAGCTTATGAGATCAGCTACCTTTCTTCTCCAAAGAAGCAAACATAACATATGTCGGTCTAATATGAATTTATCAATGTCCTAGTGTTGATAATCTTACGATCAAGAACATTTAAGAATGATTGGATCTCATAAATTAAATTTAAATTAATTCCTTTAATTGTCATTATAAGGACTTTATATATAAGTAGTCAACATAGATAAAACTTATAAATAAATTGTCAATTTTATTAATCAATACGATAATGTACAATTACATATTTATCTCTATTAGATCTAGGACATATAACCAATACTTTAGCTGTCTCATGCTTTAATTAGCAGCAGTTCTACACTGAGTGTATTTCTCTAATATTCTTTTACACATAGTTTTGTAGTGTATGTATTCCACAAGCAATTGAGATGACTTGAGTATGCATATACAGATAACTTCATCTCAAATATACTTGGTTTTTGTTCAATCAGATTAGGGCCTAGAGAAAGTAAGAAAGCAATGATGTATAGCGATATTGGTCGGTTGAATTGTAACGTCAGCTAGACAACTTTCGCTACCTTTGTTCGAGGACAGGTATATTAACACCCATCTATGAATTTAACGAATTCTTGTATTTGTTTTCTCCTAATTATTTGATGTAATATTTTGAATATTCGGGATCAGACCATCAAGAGTTTTCTTCTATGCTTCATAAAGCTTTGTAGTTTGCAATAATATTGGAAACATTCCCCAAGACAACCGTGGACGTATTTGCATTGGTGTTGGAATGTGTAGGCAGTCAGTTTACATTTTGCAATAATGAGTCCCCCAATATTGAACTTGTACTCGTAGAATTCTGTTCAGGAAAAAATAACCAAAAAAACGACGGTTAAGGACTTTAAGTTTGCCTTCATGTTTGCTTATTTCAACCTAAACTATTTTCCTTCCCAGCATTTTTCATTCATTTAAGAGTTACAATTTTGGCTGTTTTTGCTAATCACTTGCATTGTTTTTCTTTTCCTGATGTCCGAGAATCTTATAAACACCTATTCAGGTGTTGATAGTTGTCATCAAGTAATAATTAATTCAAACTGCGTCGTGCTCAGTTTCTTGTGCCTAGTCCAATTGTTTTACTCATAGTTTTTCTGCCTCTTTTTGTCTAGTTTTCTTACTCAAAACCATTGATTTCATGACCTTTCCGTTTCCCGTTAATGTTTTTGCTACCTCTATCTATGTTTTCATTCTTGGTCAACCAAGTGAATTATGCTTCTACTTATTAATTATGAAATTGAAAATAAACAATAACTCATCTTAGTGCATCAAGGTTTGTCTAGCAAGGAACAATATATATACTGTTTATATACATGTTTTTGAAGAAATCCCTGATGGACTGTGTATGAAGATAAATTTAGATCGGATTAGTTTGTCAATGCTTGGCAAACAAGTTTTAGATGGGGAGTAGTAGGCTTTTTATGAAATGGTTGGGTTTTACCTTAGGAAATTAAGAGGCTATTTTGAGAAATGGAGGAGAAATTTGTGATAATTCTTCGAATCTCTGCAGTACTGCACTGGCAGTTTTTGTTAAATTTTGGTTTCTTCCATGCAGAAGAATTCTTTTAAGCAAATTAATGAGCTTGATAATCTTTTTCGTCATAGGTGATCTCCCCGTTGTGATATCATGCTCTACTGTTGCCCTGGCAGATACTGGGATTATGATGTATGACCTTGTTGCTTCAGTTTCTGTGGTATGCACCTTGTACTGACATGGATCTTCTTAGTTTTTCTATTTGCATCTCAAGTAATGTAGTTGTTTTTTTTTTTTCTCTCTTGTTATTTAAAATGTAGTAATGTAGTTGTGTTTTTTTTCCTCTTTTGTTATTTAAAATGGATTCCCTTTTCACCCATAGATCGTTATTTCTTAAAGCTCATCATAATTGTTAAAGTTATTTCCTATTTTAACTTTAAAATAGGAAATAACTTGAACAATAATAAATTCATGAGCATACTGTAGCTTTTGCCTTCTTATAATATATCAATCTTATTTCTTTAATGATTTCACTTCAAATGAACTTTGTTCATTTTTTGGTTCGTTGGTTTAATTCTCACACCAATGCCTATGTTTTTGGTTTTTAGTCTTGCCTTGGAAAGAATCTTCTCATTGATCCTGTTTTGGAGGAAGAAAGGTCCCAAGCTGGAAGCGTTATGATAGCTTGTATTATGCCTTCTTGTTATGAGGTCTCTCAATTAACCGTAACAGGGGAATGGTCAACCCCAAATTTTAATGAGGTATGGCAGTCGAATTGTATTGATTTTCTCATATCAAATGTTTTCGCCATCAAACTTTCTTCTATCCAATTATGTGTGGACAGAGTACTCGTTTCTTATTAGAGGAAAGCTTATTAAGCAATCCAGGTGGATTTAAAGTTGTGCATTGAGGTTTCGGCAGTGGCACTCATGTTTAAATATTTAACTTTTGCTTAAGAGTTTATCTTTCTGTTTATAACCCATATTACTTAATTCCTACAAATTAAGCAGGTGACATGAAATGAAATAGGATAACGATCCATTACAATTTCTTGCAAAACATTAGTTACTTTCTAAATCATGAATGTGTGTGTTTTTCCATGAAATTAGAGCTGGGAGATTTGAATTGGACCTATAATTTAAACTCTGGTTTTACATCCAGGCAATGCAGCTTTGCCAGGATGCATGTGCTAAGCTTGGAAAGATCATGAGATCATGTTTGAAAGAAGCTGCTTGTGATGCGAAAGAATAGGAAGACAACTCTTCTTTTTATTTTTCTTTTTTATAAGTTACGTAATACAGGTCACCTGTTTAGATGTTAATTTTCTTCTTTTTTTCCCCTTTCAGACAAACAACTAGAACAAATTTTGTGAGAATCTTCTGATTGAGTTCGGCTTTGAATTCTAATCGTTGTATATTTGTTTTGGTTCAGCTTAATATTTAAGCATTTCGACCAGAATATGACTAAGATTTTCTGCTAGTTCTCAGAACTTAAAACTAATGTCGCAACCCATACCAGTTAAAATACTATAAAATAAATTGAATAAAAACCCTTCTGAGTTGCACGTGGGTTGAATTACAGGAAAAGCACTCGTCAGTTCTCCACGAGCCAGCATATTGTATCCAACGTAGTTGAACTCCTTATATTTGAACTTATCCTGTTCTAAACCTAGATTTCAGAAATAAATGTACTTCAAAAGTAAGGATATGCGCATTTTAATACTAGATTTTCTTCTGATCTTACACTTAAAGCATCATGAATCAATGAAGGAATCGAAAAAAGAGAAACAGAGAATCAGAATAACAGTGAGCCATAACTTGTTACAGCTGTGCTGTGACAGAGAGATGTCTTTCTTTCTCTAATATACAACTTGCTTTCAGTACTTGAAGAGATTATGGGCATCATTCTGGTGTTGCGTATGAAAAGATGCGTTCAAGTTTCAATTAATTAACGAAATATTAATTAATCACATGTTTTGTTCTTATACCTCTTGAAACTTTTGGCTTACACGATGGTATGGTCTCTAAAGCAACATGCCGGAGCTCACTGCATTTAAAATTTACTCCATTTTTATTCACATGGCTATTAGTGAGAGAAGCTATTAAAGGGATTTCTTGTTCTTCTGGCTTTAAATTTCCAACTTAGTTTCACTCACTTCAAATTCAATTGATTCAAACCCACTATGGCTTTTGGTAAATTAAGATGTGGCCGGTCAGTTTCTCCCATTATTTCTCATAATTTTCGACAGAATGTAAATGATGTATTTGTAGGTTTATATTATCAGGTTCAGGCCTTTAACATTCCTTTAACCTTTTTCCTGCTTTGTAGAGTTCAGGAGGATATTGAAGAAAGTAGAACTGGTGTCAAACACAGCTGACAGAGCTCAAATGCCAGAACCAAGCTCAAAGAAAGCAAGCGAGGCTATTGTTGAGAAGAAAGGAAATCTTTGAAATCTAAAGTACCTTGCAGAGTATCTTTGAAATCTTTAACCAATGTGTTTTTTTCTTCTTCTACTTGATATTCAAACTACAATGAGCAATCCTTTTTATACTAAATTAGATATATGCTAATTAAATTTTAATACATGAA
Organism: Cedrela odorata; assembly: GCA_035584115.1. Lineage (NCBI taxonomy): Eukaryota > Viridiplantae > Streptophyta > Magnoliopsida > Sapindales > Meliaceae > Cedrela > Cedrela odorata. Next base: position 14,985,639 of record JAXCLQ010000005.1, on the reverse strand, counting down.
TTTATCTATGAACTTATTAAATCCAAATATCTTTTAGAATTCCTAGATGCATGAATAAACATTGATACATAAAATCATAAATTCTAGATGCATGTATATCAAGATATATCAAGTCTATATTAGTATTCTAACACTTGCAAGGGTGCTTCTGGATAGACCTCATTGCTGCCTTGCCTCTACCTCAGGTATGTCATTGAAATCTGGGATTATCTCATTGACATATACGTATATCAAACTTCTGATGATATAGCCTGTTCATGAGTACACGGTAATTAATGTTTTAATGAGTTGAAGTAATGTGTTTGATGAATGTATATTTTCATCACAGGTCTTGATATGGGGGGTTATACCCAATCTTATTTTTTCAGCAGTTACAATTACAAATAGCATTCTTCGGATTCTCATCTTTCTTCAGTACCTGCAAAGAGTTTTTCTTATATTTCCTCTCACATCAAAGATCGTTTAGGCCACCGGCGTCGTGACAGAAAAAGCATGGGCAGGGGCTGCATACAACCTTCCGGTTTACATGTTGGCTAGCCATGTCAATAAAAATTAAGAAGCAATTTTTTTAATTATATCAAGCTTCCTATTGCATTTCTTGAAAGAAATGCTGGAGCTTGTGCATTCTAAAAAGTAGATTTTCCCCTTATTCAGTTTCTTTGACTCCTATTAGTAAGAACCAATATTGATCCTCAAATATTTGGGAAATAGCTCCTAATTCTCTGATATTTGAGTAATCATTCTTGGTTTCATAAATTTGCAACATATTTTGAAATTCCAAGAGAAGTGTTTTCCTTCTATAAATAACAAACACTTTTCGAGTACATATATTCTGTTGGTGTGTTTCATAAGCCGAACAACTTTCATTCTGTTCATTTCTCTTCTTTCAAGAAAGGTTTCAGGAGCTTCCTGGTGTCTTCTATCAGTTGAGAGACAAAAAGCTTGCTGTAGAACTGCCTGCAACCTTGAGAAGCCACATTGTGAACAAGGATTCTTTGATTGCCGCCAGCTTGAAGACCCCAAAGGGTTAATTGGTTCAAATCAAGCAACGTCTCAAATATATGCCATCCACATAATACTTTCTATCATTTTGGTATTTATGCTGATGCTACCGCAGACAACGTTATAGGCTCCCCATTCTTCAACAAATACTTTCACTGCTTCTGGTGGGGTTTAAAGAACCTGAGGTAAGCTTATTTCCTAATCTCCAGTTCATTAGTTCTATTATTTCTCAATAAGTATCAGCAGTTTCAAATGATACCAGATTATTTTTCTAATATATTTCTCTCCTCAATGAATGCAGTTCCTTGGGACAAAATCTTTCAACAAGCACTTACGTTGGGGAAATACTTTTCACCATTGTTATAGCAACTCTAGGACTGGTTCTTTTTGCATTGCTCATTGGAAATATGCAAGTAAGTTGTTTATATGATATCGTTATCCCTCAATTTTTTTTAGCCATTTATTGGAACTGTAATTCATTAGTAGCTTCACGTTTCACTGGCAGAGATACCTTCAATCTACAACCATTAGATTGGAAGAGTGGAGGATCAAGAGAACTGATACAGAACAATGGATGCACCACAGACGGTTGCCTCCAGAACTATGGCATTCTATTCGGAAATTCGATCAATATAAGTGGGTTGCCACTAGAGGAGTTGATGAAGAAGCCATTCTCCAAGGTCTTCCATCTGATTTGCGGAGAGAAATAAAGCGCCACCTTTGTCTCAATCTAGTCAGACGTGTAAGTTCTTTGACCAATATTACTGTTAAAACGTATTCCCAAAACCGAAAATGAAAAATTGCTGGTTGTCTTATAATAATTCAGGTTCCATTGTTCGATCAAATGGATGAAACAATTCTAGATGCAATATGCGAGAGGCTAAAGCCTGTATTGGGAACCAAAGGAATGTTTCTGGTGCGGAAAGGTGATCCTGTCAACCAAATGTTGTTCATAATCCGAGGCCGCCTCGATTCCTATACAACTAACGGTGGCCGTGCTGGATTCTTCGACTCATGCCGAATCGGCCCTAGTGACTTCTGCGGCGAAGAACTGCTGACTTGGGCCCTGGACCCGTGGCCAAGTGTGATTCTGCCATCATCTACACGCACAGTGAAAGCCATAACTGAAGTAGAGACATTTACACTTATAGCTGAGGACTTAAAATATGTAGCATCACAATTTAGGAGATTGCACAGTAAACAACTTAGGCACAAGTTCAGGCTTCATTCACACCAATGGAGAACATGGGCTGCGTGTTTTATTCAAGCAGCATGGCGCAGGCATAAGAAATTGAAGGAAGCAGCGAAATCCAAGACTGGAAAATCTGGACAGCCCTCAACTGTATCATTTTGGGACGAGTACGCAGAGTGTCTGATTGCTAACACTAGAAGGGGAAGTTTTAGTCAAGCCGGGTCAACTTCTGATGTTGTGAACTCATTGCAGAAGCTTGAAGAGCCGGATTTTGAGGAGTGAAGGCAAAAAAAATTCCCTCAAATGAGCTTAGTTTGAAAGAGAAAATATATGAATATACAAGTTGGCTCTATGTTTAAATTATGGCGTGAACTTTTAAAAAAAAAAATAAAATAAAGCAATAATGGAATAGTTAACACGTGATTTTGAATTTATGATTCCAGCCCAGTCATATTAATAGTTTCTTTTTGTCTAGAGGGATTTGGCAATAATGGTTTATAGGTGGCCCAAAGTTCATTGGTCCATAGGCCTTGATTCACGTAGTTCGAGTTTGGTTTGTCTTTGTGTATTGGATTTGGAGACAGAAGGATATGTATGGGTTTCTATTAATATATACATATATATATATAATAAGATTTTTCTTTTTTTAATTTTACTGTACCTATTATTATTATCATTTTCATTTGACACTGGGTTTAATATTTTATATAAGTTTACACGTGTGGGTCATGCATGGCACGTGCATAACAAACCTGTGATCGGTGGACAATGTTTAGTGATTAAAATCAAGTAGAGATACATAAACTTGGTATAATTAATTTGTAGTGTTAGGATTAGGATTAGGATTAGGATTAGGATGCAAGGCATTAAATATATAGTAGTAGTAAGTAAGGTGGTAGAAAAGCCAGATCTCGCTGGCTGGCTTGTCGGATTAGATCTAAAACTTTATTAATTTTCAAAGTAATCCTTTGTTATTAAAATATTTTTGATATCAACGATTTTGAGTTAAGAAAAAAGAAAGACAGCCTTCGTCGTAGGACAGGAAGACATGGTTTGTTAGGTTGGTGATTGACCATACCCATGCCCATGCCCATGCTTGTGAATTTAATGAATTGAGCCAACTTCATTCAATCAAACACAATGGGACATGTTTTTAATTATGAAGGTTGGATTTTGTTATCAGATTCAATAATTATTGCAAAATTATTATTATTATTATTATTATTATATTCCGTATAATCAATGTATATTATTTATAACTTGAATGTTACGCATCTGTTCATTGAATCGTTGTTTTCAACCATTTGTTCTAATTCATTAATTATACATATATAAATATAAAATTTAAATTTTATGGGTATTGTGGATACATAATATGCCAAATAAATTTAAGTGTTAAATCTTAATTTTAAATGTAAATATAAATTAATTTATATAAACTGATACAGTGATATTATATTATTATGAGAGTAAATAAAAAGTAAATTATATAAAATATTGGATAAAATTATAATTTTACATGTTACTTTATATAATTAAAAAAAGAA
>JAXCLQ010000005.1:14957115-14979906 GCA_035584115.1 Cedrela odorata | reverse complement strand
ACTTTAGACTTTAGACTTTAGACTTTAGACTTTAGACCTAGACTTCATTTAATTTGTGAGTTCAACGTTAACAAAAAGTCTTTTTAAGTCTGAACTCACTGTCTCACAACAAAAGGTCTGCTCTGCAGCTGCCGTATAAATAGCTTAATTCATTCACAATTCACTTGTGACTGCTGACCTACTTGCTTGCTTCACCCTCACGTGATCAATTATATTATTCACAGTTGAATGCTTCCCTCGTTGGCTTCATAATAACACGGTCGGTATTTTTCTTTTCATTTTTAATTATGATGACTCCATATATACAATATATGTATTCTCCTGCTCAATCAATCAATCAATCAATCAAATTTTCAATTTCCTGTTAAGGTAAAAGTGTGGTAACAGAAAATAAATTAATATCTCAATTTAGCTTTACTATGCTCAAATAATTATGGATTTAAACGGCATTCTAGTTTGCATTTAAGTGAAACCAAATTGAGTTGGACTGTCACTCACTCTTTGGCTGTAATTGTAAACAACACAACCATGTTAACATTGCAGTCTGCAGACACACGCAGTAGGAAAAAGATTCCATAGGCATCAACGCCTATCTAACGTAGTCAACTCTTGGACCTTTACGATTATTAAAACCAAGTTAAAAAATTATACAGACATCAAAAGTACAGTTCAGATTACATAACAGAAGCATCTTCTTCTTCTTCTTCTTCTTCTTCTTCTTCTGTACCTTCTTTTCTCTCCTCTCCTTTTGGACACACTCGTTTGGTTCTGTCTTCATGTCTTTATTATTTATCTCTCATGTATAATATTTTTTCTTCAATTTGATCGGCAATAACAATTTAAAATACCCATATTTATTTATATCTTCACTTATTCTTTTCCTAATTAAAATAACCTTTCTGTCTTTTTCTCTAACTTCAGAGTCTCTAAAGTGATTTCTGTGCATATATGATTGCAAGCTCATCATTTTTCTGGCGACTACGAGTGTTACTAGGAGTCCCATCACATTCTTTCTCACAATGGCAACTTCTCATTTTTAGATTCAATTCATTGTCATTTCTTTGGATTTTGTTTCAACTGAAAATGAGTACGAAACCAGAAAAGAGAGACTGAGAAGCATATGGGAGAAAGTTTATTTCATGTTTGTAAGTCCTCTGTTACTTTATTTCTCTCTGGCAATGATGCTGTTACCTTTTCTTTACGAGCTCATTTTATAAATGTTGCTTACCAATTTCGAATATGCAATGGAAACCACTACCATTTTCTTAATCCATTCAAAAATGTTAAACCTAAAACTTTTACTTTTACTTTCTTGTCTTTGATTCGTTCATACTAATTTGTTTATTTTCCATTACAAGGGGAGAAAACAAAATTTCAGATTCTGGGTCGGGTCTATAATGCTGATATAACTAATTTAATAATGATAACTTATGATGTGTATGTTTCTTCTTCAACTGATATTGACTTTAAAGATGTATGATGCAGATTTGAGCTAGTATTTTAAGAAATTAGTCACATGTTTGACCTACCCTTTTTGTCCTTAAAAGGTGGGATAGTGTTTAGGTATTCATGTCCAAGTTGAGCTCTCCTTTTCTGTTCACATGATTCCTGGTGAAAGCAGCCATTGTTGGATTTTTGTAGCTCCACTGTTTTCAGCTCTTGCCTGGTCTATTTTAGTTGATTTTATGGTCCACTATTTATCTACAAAGAGTTCATTTCTGGCTTCATGTTTAGAAACCTTTGGCCTTTTGTACTGCAGATCAAATCCGTTAGTTGAAGCCCCGGCTATTCTTTCGAAACAGCATCATGGCTTACAATAATTCAAGATCTGTTAGGTTGGTCCCTTCATCATTCTTTAACTTTTGTCATGTTCCTCTATAGTTTTAATTTGAAAGAACATATATTAACTTATCAGCTTTTAAATTTAACATTTGCATGCAAAATTTTCAGATTTCAAGACGATCTTGAATTGGCAAAGCCCCCAGCAATTAATGGAGAAGGTGTGATTAGGCTTCAATACAAGATTGACGGAAAACAAATACCAGAGACCAGCGTGAAGGAGGTTTCCACGAAGACTGGAAAATCCTTGAAAGCCAAAGTACTATCAAGAGTCTTTTCCGAGGACTATGACAGAGAAAAGAAAAAAATATTGGATCCTCGAGGACCAACAATTCGACGATGGAATAAGATGTTTTTAGTAGCATGCTTAGTTTCTTTGTTTGTGGATCCTCTGTTTTTTTACTTACCAGTAGTTAGAAATGAAGTGTGCATAGATATTGGGATTCCCCTGGAAGTGGTTCTTACCATTATTAGATCACTGGCTGATGCCTTTTATATAATTCAGATATATATTCGATTTCGTACAGCTTATGTTGCGCCTTCTTCTCGTGTTTTTGGGAGAGGTGAGCTTGTTATAGATTCTTCAAAGATTGCTTTAAGGTACCTCAAAAAAGGCTTCTGGATTGACTTCATTGCTGCCCTGCCCCTTCCTCAGGTTTGTCACAGTTAGAACTCTACATTTGGTTTCTCTACAGTATGATAGTGTTTTAAAGTGCTAATTTTTGGGACTTAGTTTGTTCTCATTTAAATTTCAGGTGTTGATTTGGTTTATTATCCCCAATCTTAGAGGCTCGACAATGACAAACACAAAGAATGTCCTTCGATTCATCATCATTTTTCAGTACCTTCCTAGACTCTTTCTTATATTTCCACTGTCGCAACAAATTGTTAAGGCCACTGGCGTTGTGACACAGACAGCCTGGGCTGGGGCTGCTTATAACCTTATTCTCTACATGTTGGCAAGCCATGTAAGTATCAAGAAACTCATTTTATCGAGTTGTTAAATGAACAAAGGATTAATATCAAAGGATGCCAGTGACTGTCACATATTTATTTTGCTTGTTCTTTTGGAAATACTGTTAGATTTTTTTACTTCTTTCTAATTTGTGCTGGTAGAGGGGAATGATATATCATTCCCAAGTCTATTTCTAATTTGTATTTCCAAATGATTTTCATCCTTTAGGTAGGCCTTATTTGGTTCATCAAATAGACTTGGCTCCCAAGTCTTGGTAACTGATATGATTGGAGATATAGGTAGATCAACAATGGGTTGGGCAATCACATGAGATTCTTTTTATTTATTATTTTTTTAAATGAGTAAAAGGACAGAGAAAATTGGTGAAACTGTTACAAATTATGTCATTCTTTCTTCCATCTTTGTGATTACCTGAGGAGGTTATTTATCTTGTTTTAAAAAGGTTTTAGGAGCTTGCTGGTACCTTCTTTCAATTGAACGGCAAGAAGCATGCTGGAGAAGTGTCTGCAATAATGAGAAGCCATCATGTCAATATGGATACTTTGATTGCCGAAGGGTTGAAGACCCTAGGAGGGTGAACTGGTTCAAGTTCAGCAATATCACAAATCTTTGTGACCCAGACAGCAGCTCCTATCAGTTTGGTATTTATGGTGATGCATTGACATTCAATGTCACAACAGCAACTTTCTTTAACAAGTACTTTTACTGTTTATGGTGGGGCTTGAAGAATCTGAGGTAAGTTGGTTCCAAGAACTCATCTCTTTTAGGCATTTGAATATCTTATGAACATAAAGTTCATCACCTTGTGTTTCTTGGTAACATTTTTATTGATGGACAAAGACAAAAGGAAAGTTTAAGCATGTTCAATTATTTGTAATGGTGAGTAAATCTTAAGAGATTTATTTTAACTTTTTTATTATCCAAATTGAATGGATGGGTATTTGTCTTCAGATGCTAGGAAATTATGATTTTTACCTTGTCTATCACAAGGTAAGCCCAGCAAACAAATGTTACTGCTCTGTTTAGTTGCTGGAAATGATATGAATTTCATTTAAACAACCACATGTAAATCATAAAACTTTTTTTTTCTTGCCAGTCAATGAAGCATAATACTATTTGTCGGAACCTTACAGTGAAACCCTTCTTATATCTTCACACAAAACTGGAATGCATAAATGTAGATTCTAATGTTCTCTTTCACCAATATGTGCAGTTCCCTGGGACAAAATCTTGCCACAAGCACTTATGTTGGAGAAATAATTTTTGCCATCATAGTTGCTACTTTCGGACTAGTTCTCTTTGCATTGCTCATTGGGAATATGCAAGTAAGCATTTTAAACAATGTCTCTGAATCTATTACTTTTTGCTGTCATCAAAGCTTTAAGCATGTTTTTTCCTCGGAGAAGATGAATGAAGCATGATTACATTATGCTTTGAGAAAATGCTCGAGCCTACGTCTTAAGGCTGAACTTATGTCTAATGCCTAGTATGATTAGGTGCAAAGTTTGTCTGCAGGGGCTTACATTTATATTTACAGTTCATTGCTCTCGTTCATAGTTTCCTTTTGAGAAAAAAAACTTGAAATATGCAATTAAATTAAATCATCTAGGGCCTGCTCTTTTGAAGTTTCCTTCTTGTTTGATTGCAATTGCTGGACTATTTTATTTCAGCTTAGTATATAATCCTGACTATGCATTTCACTGGCAGACATACCTCCAGTCGACAACTGTGAGATTAGAAGAATGGAGAATCAAGAGAACTGATACAGAACAATGGATGCGTCACAGGCAGCTACCTCCAGAATTAAGGCAGTCTGTTAGAAAATATGATCAATACAAATGGGTAGCCACCAGAGGAGTGGACGAAGAAACTCTTCTCAAGGGGCTTCCCATGGATCTCAGGAGAGACATTAAGCGCCATCTCTGCCTTGATCTAGTCCGACGAGTAAGTCAATGCTTCATTTTTTTTTTTGCTTCATTCTTCGCTCCCCTTGATATGTCACAGCCCAGTTGTAGAGTTTGACTTCAATAACTTAGTAAGATGCCAACGAATGTGATTAATATGACTTCGATAGGTTTAGAATTTTATGTTTTCTGACAATACCAGTCAGTTTGATGTGTAATTTTGAAATATAATAAACAGGTGCCGTTGTTTGATCAAATGGATGAGAGGATGCTTGACGCTATATGTGAGAGGCTTAAGCCTGCCTTATGCACTGAAGGCACATTTCTTGTGCGTGAAGGTGACCCTGTCAATGAAATGCTCTTCATAATCCGAGGCCACCTTGATTCTTTCACAACTAACGGTGGCCGCACTGGATTTTTCAATTCATGCCGTATTGGCCCAGGCGACTTTTGTGGTGAGGAATTGCTGACGTGGGCTTTGGACCCACGTCCAAGTGTCATTCTTCCATCATCCACTCGCACAGCCAAATCAATTTCTGAGGTTGAGGCATTTGCTCTCAGGGCAGATGACTTGAAGTTTGTAGCATCACAGTATAGAAGACTGCACAGTAAACAACTTAGACACAAGTTCAGATTCTACTCACACCAATGGAGAGCATGGGCTGCATGCTTCATACAAGCAGCTTGGCTCCGGCATAAAAAACGAAAAGAAGCAGCTGAACTAAGGGCTAAAGAGAACATTGCGGTTGAGCCTGAATCTCCCCCGCCAGCTTCAGGCTTATCTATGTATGCAGCAAGGTTGGCTGTAAGCACTGGAAGGGCCAATAAACATACTGGGTCAGATTCTGGCGTTGTTAGGTCATTGCAGAAACCAGCCGAGCCAGATTTTTCAGTAGATGAGGAATTAATCAACACACACAAAGGTTCCGAATATAGGCATCAGTGAAAGTGAACCGTGTTTGTACATTTTTTTTCTCTTAGACTACAAAGAGAGGTGGTTTCATAATTCATTATTTATTGATATACATTTAAGGTTATAACTGGGAAATATTGTTACATAGGTGAAGACATGCCATCTCTAATCTTTTTAGTACAAGTGATGCATATTGTAGCTGAGAAAGCAAAGGATAAAAGAAAAAGTTAAGGTAATGTAATGTGAAAATCAATATCATACTTTTTTTTTTTTATCAAAACCCAGAGCCAAAGCAACTTTCAGTTTTGCAAAGTGCCTCCATGTTTAACTCTTACTTAGTAGTTTTGAGTGATGAAAATTTTGCGTTTCATCTGTAGTTGAGCATGCTGCTTATTGATAGAGGTGTAATTTCAAGTACTAATTTGGCGAGATTTTTTTATTTATTGATAATTTTTGACACAATTTATCAATCGAATACGATAAAAAATTTGTAAATTTGAGTTGAGATAAGAAGACACAATATTACATGATTAATAATCGTATCGAATTTGAGTTTAAAATTCTTAATATATGAACTATTTAAACATTATTAATTATTCAAAAAATATATAGTGCTAATTCATTTATGATTTAATAAATTTTATTTTATTATTTTAATTATTTTAATTATATTTATCTATTTTTAAAAAATATTTGATTATATTTAAAATAAAATTTATTAACATTTGAGAAAATATTATCATTAATATTATAAAAATATATTAAATTATAAATAAAAAATATTAAATAAGTAATATAATTATAACTTATTTAATCGTTTAATAATTTTATTGACTTATGATTTTTATTTCTTTACACAATTATTAAATAGGTCAGAGTTGAGTTCGAATTAATTTATTCTAACACAATATAAATACAACATAATACGAACACTATACAATATAAATTAACACTTGTGTTAAAACGTGAGCTCATTTAATTTTTTGTATGGTACCGATCTTATATGTTTTAAACCAGAATCAAACTGTACAAGTCCAGCCCATTTGACATACTCTTCTTCTTGATTAGAGTAATGGTGCTAGGAATTTGTTGTTTTTATTGGGCTTGTAATGCTCCAAATTGATATCCAGTGGCTACTGGCTAGCCTACCAAGATTTACGAAGCTAGTGAAATTGCAACCAAATTTCACTTTCATAGGTCCTAAATTTTAAAAAATAAAATAAAGTAAAAGCGATTTGTGAAAATGTATTGTCATTTGCAAAAGCAGATGCAGACAGAGGAAAAAGCGTGTAGGGAATACAGGAGCATGAAATCAGCTGAAAATAGTATTCATACAAAAGGACTACACTAATTACCGGGAACATTTATAACTACTTTGGTTTTATCTAATTGACAATTTGCACCATTGTGAAGATATGAATTTGTAAAAACAATTTTCAGAAGGAAAAAAAAGTGATGCTTGCTAGCTTTTAGAGTGTGTAATCTTTGAGTGGGTGCCTGCCTGCCCTTGATTAAGGACACGAAAATTGTGAATACATAATTTAATTAATAAAACTCCCTAATGTTGTTTTGCTTTTGGTTTTCATTTGTAGGAGACAGATAAAAGCATTAAGCAGTTGCTTTTCGCTTACACGAAGACAACATGTGAAGGCAGCAATTTCTTTTCCAAGAAAAAGCGGTGAAAAGCAAGCCAAGGAATTCAAAACAAATGGCTTTTAATTAGAAATATATACAGAACACACACTCTACTTGACATGTATGAGACATCAAATTGTATTAATAATAATTAAAAGAGAAATAACGCAAAAGATTTTGGTGAGAGAAAAACATTTACTACTTCATTCTTTATGGGTGTGTTTGTGTCGTGTTATAATATAGTGTAATTACTTACATATGAAATGCAAGAGACATACTGATGGATGAAACATAAAATTATTTTTAAAAGAGGAACAATATAAATAAAAGGTAAACAAAATTTGGCCCTAAATATTTAGAGTCTAACATTCTTCTTCCACAATACTAATCTTGTTTTATTACACAGACAATATATTTATAAATATAATGTAATTACTTACATATGAAATGCAAGAGACATTGATAGGATGAAACATAAAATTATCTCTAAAAGAGGAATAGTATAAATAAAAGGGAAACAAAATTTGGCCCCAAATATTTAGATTCCAACATTCTTCTTCCACAATACCAACCTTGTTTTATTTCGTAGACAATATAATTATAAATATAATGTAATTACTTGCATATAAAATGCAAGAGACATATTGATAGGATGAAACATAAAATTATCTTTAAAAATACAACAATATAAGTAAAAGAGAAACAAAATTTGGCCCCAAATACTTCGAGTCCAACATTCTTCTTCCACAGTACCAACCTTGTTTTATTTCGCAAACAATATATTTATAAATATAATGTAATTACTTGCATATGAAATGTAAGAGACATAATGATAGGATGAAACATAAAATTATCTCTAAAAGATAAACAATATAAGTAAAAGGGAAACAAAATTTGGCCTCAAATACTTAAGAGTCCAACATTCTTTTTCTACATTACCAACCTTGTTTTATTTCGCAAACAATATATTTATAAATATAATGTAATTACTTACATATGAAATGCAAGAGACACATTGATGGGATGAAATGATCATAAACAAGAACAACACAAGATTTTACTTTATATAATAAACTAGAAAGTAAGAACAGAAAGCAAGAAAACCAAAATTTCAATAGTTGAGAAATGAATACTTTATTTCATTAACCACGGAGAATACAAAATCTTGAAAAGTATTTGTATTTTGCTTTTCTAGTCTTCTCACATTCACTTCACTCTCTCACTACCTTAAAGATAAGTTTCTCTTACTTTTATATTTTGTTTTCAACTTCAAAAAAACAAATAACCAAAGAAACTAAATTATAACAGCTTTTACAAAATCACCAGCTCAGCACCATAAGTTTGTTGCCCTATTAGCTTCATTTGAAATAGTTACCACCTCATTCTAATAGCATCTAAAGCCAATGCAAAAGCTGATCTACAATTTCCACCTTGATTCCAAATTCACATTTAATCTTTCTTCCTCCTTTAATCAACCTTTACAATTGATCTCAACTCTTGTGTCTAGTCACCATAACCTTTGACTTAGCTTCAACTTTTTTCCATATCATCTACCAACTATTTAGCTCCTATGTTCAGCAAATTCAAGTAATGTTTGAATTTAGCTTTTGGTACCGCTTTACTAAGCATATTTACAAGTTTATGAGTTGTATGAACCTTATGCATTTTTACTACACCCTTATAAATTATATTTGTAATGAAATGCAATATAACATCAATGTATATTGTCCTCCCACGGAACAATTGATGCTTCGGTAGCTGAATTACACTCTGTCTATCACAGAAAATTGTTACACTTTCTTGCTTAATATCAAGCTTTGCCACAATTCATTTTAGCCATATAACCTCCTTAACTGATTCAGTTGCAACCATATATTTAGCCTTAATTGTTGACAATGCAATAACAGCCTTAAGTGAAGCTTTCCAGCTAACAACACAATCAAATAATGTAAATGCAAAACCATATAAATACCTTCTCTTGTCAGTATTTGCTACAAAATTAGAATCTACATATCCCTTGATGCAATTCTCATTTGACTACTTCTTTTGCACATAAGACATGTGTCAATACTTAATTTTATGCACCTAAGTATCCACTTCAACGCTTTCCAATAAGTCTTCCTAAGTTTCCTTATGAATTTGCTTACTACACTGATTTAGTGTGCTAAGTCTAGTCTTGTACAGAACATTGCATATATAAGGCTCACAACTAGGCTTGTATATGATCATGTTGACATACTCTTCATTTCAACTTTAATTTTAAGGGACTGATCATTTGACAACTTAAAATGGGTTGCAAATGGAACATTGTTTGACTTTGCATACCTTTGAAATATTTTCTTCAAATATTGCTCTTATGATAGTCTAAGTATCCTTTCATTTCTATTTCTTGAAATGTCAATCACTGGGATTCTCTTATCAAACCCTGGATATTTCATTTCAAAAGCTGAGCTCAACTGCATCTTTAACTCCGAGATTTTCTCTTTGTCACAGCTTGTAATTAACATATCATTTACATATATCAGTAAGTAGATTATTTCCTTTTGAGCTTCACCCTTGAAATACACAATTATTATAAGAGCTCATTTTGTATCCATTACTTAACATAAAGTCATCAAATTTCAAATTCCACTACCTTGGGGATTGCTTAAGCCCATACAAAGACTTTTTAGTAAGCATACATACTCTTTCTTCCTATTCTCACAAAAGCCTTCAGATTGGGTCATATAAATCTCTTCATCAAGATTGCCATGTAAGAATGTTAGTTTTACATTAATTTGTTCCAATTCTAGATTAAAAACAGAAACTAAAGCATGTAGAATTCTAATGGGAGTGTGTATCACAACAAGTGAGAAAACCTCATTAAAACTCACCCATTTCTTTTATGAGAAATCATTTGCCACCAGCCTAGCCTTATACATTACTGAATCTAAGCCTGTCACATCTTCTTTCCTTTTGAAAATCTATTTATACCCTACAATTATCTTATTTTTAGATTTAGAGACCAGCTTTCATGTCTCATTCTTCATTAGTGAATTTAGTTCTTCTATCACGGATTTAAGTCATTTATGAGAATTTAAGTTATTTAGGGCTTCTGTCACAGACTTAGGTTATGTATTGTTGATTTCATCGGCTATAAGCAATGCATAGGCTATTAAATTTATATAGTTATACCTCTCAGGTGGTTTTATTTGTTTTTTAGCTTTGTCCCTAGCCTTATTGTAATATTGAGGGTTAGATTGTCTCTGATCTATTTGAGTGTCCGATAATGTAAGTTTAGGTTATGGCAAGTCAATTTCTTTAAGCTCCACCTCAAACTAAGTCTCCTTTGAACTCTTTAAATCAGAAATTGAACTGTCATCTTTCTTAATTTTTCTTTCCAGCATTTCATCTTTATGGAATATTATATATCTACTAATAATACACTTGTTAGACTTCTTATTGTGACATCAAAGCTTATACCATTTGACTTATACTGGATACCCAACAAAAATCATTTTTATTGCTCTTGGATCTAATTTGTTTTGCTTCATATGAGCAAATGTAGTGTATCCAAATACTATGAGATGACTAAGGCTTGGTGACATTTTAGATTAGATTTTCTTAAGCGTTTTGAAGTCTAAGGCAGTAAAAGGACACGTGTTTAACACATAAGCTGTTGTCGTGACAACCTCTACTCAAAATAACTTTGACATACCTGAATTCATTAATATACATCTTACCATTTCCATCATGGTTTTGTTGAGCCTTTCTAACAAACCATTCTGCTGAAGAGTGAACCTTACTGTTTTGTGCCTTTCAATTCCACAACTTTTGCAAAAATTGTCAAACTTACCACTACAAAACTATATCCCATTGTCTATCCTTCGTACCTTCACCTTCATATCCTTTTGATTTTTAATTAGGTTTTTCAATTCTAGAAACACTAAAACATTTTATCCTTACTTCTAAGTACATAAACTTAAATCTTCCTTGAATAATCATAAAGAATTAAGAGGAAAAACCTTAA
This sequence comes from Cedrela odorata, assembly GCA_035584115.1. Taxonomy (NCBI): domain Eukaryota; kingdom Viridiplantae; phylum Streptophyta; class Magnoliopsida; order Sapindales; family Meliaceae; genus Cedrela; species Cedrela odorata. The sequence continues at coordinate 14,968,630 of JAXCLQ010000005.1, read as the reverse complement.
ACCCCTAGTGATTTTTCTTAAGCAAGACCCCATAAGTTAGAATGTACATACCCAAGGGTATTTTCTATTTTATGTGTTCTAACCCCAAACTTTAGCCTATGATGCTTGTCTCTAATGTAGTATTTACATGTCTTTAGAGGATTTATAACACCTTTACCTAACTGACCCTGTTTTTTTAGGTTCTATGAGTCATTTTTCTCCAAAATGGCTCAATCTCAGTGGCAATAACATCATTTTGTCAGTTTTCTAATCTACTGCTACATTCACATCACCTTGGATTGTAATGTCTTGAAGAACATACAAACAATTTTTCCTTACCCCTTTAATATCACTATTGAGCCTTTAGTTACTTTCAAGACTCCACATTTAGCTTTAAAGTTATATCTCCTTAAGTCTAGTATACCTAAGGAAATTAGATTTCTTTTTAAGTTAAGGACAAATCCAACTCATGTAACTCTCTAGTGTACCTTATCATGCATTTTGATTCTTATAGTTTCAATCCCTTTCAGTTCACAAGATACATTATTTTTTATAAGAACCTTCCCCTCTTTTAACATATTCAAAGAAAAAAACAACGACTCATTATGACTCATATGAAAATATCAACCCAAGTTCAAGATCCACTTACTTACATGTATGTTTGTTGAGGTAACATGCACGAATGTTATTTGAAAATCACTATTGTAACATCCCCTTCTTCATGTGAGGGGCTTTCCTTCTTCTGATTTTTCCTCTTAGAGCAATCCTTTTTGAAGTGTCCCTCTTTATAACAATAAAAACACTTCAGCTTCTTTGTCTTTGATATAGATCTTGCACTACTCTTCTTGCTCTTAAAATCTTTCTTTTTTGGTTATCCTCTAACAGATAATCCTTTTATTGACTGAGAATCCTTTACTTCAACTTTCTTGTTCAACTTATTATAATTTAGAGAGGATTTAATATCATGCATTGATACTGAATCTCTCTCATACAACAAATGTCCATAAAATGCTTATATGTTTTAGGCAGAGATATGAACACAATAAGAACTTGATCTTTATCATCAATTTTAAAGTCAATTGTTTCAAGGCCAAGAACAATTTTATTAAATTCATCAAGGTGTTCAGTTATTGATTCACCTTCAACAAAATTGAAAGCATGTGATCTTCCTTTAAGATGTAATATATAAATTAAAGACTTTATTATCTACCTTAAATTTAGTTTGTTCCATATGCCCAAAGTTGTACTTTCTTTATAAACTTCTCTTAAAACTTCATTGCTCAATGAAAGAACTAGACCGCTGTGAACTTTCTTAAGAATGTCATTCTTATCTGAATCACTCAAATATGATGACATCTTGACTTCTTCAACCATAGCTATGCACCATAAAAGTTCATATCTTCATTTTGTAGAGACTGAAATCATTTTTGCTGGTAAACTTTTCAATTAAAAACTTGGTCAACACCATTTTCTGATCTTTTATTCTTTGATACCACTTGCCGAGTTTTTTTACCTCAACCCACGAAGATTAAAGAAACAAATAGATGGACGCTTCAATTAATTCACCGAAAATAGCTTGTTAAACTTTAGTGAAAACCCTTTACAAGAACTAAAATGATGATAAACAAAAACAATACAAGAATCTTACTTAATATGATAAATCAAAAAGTAAGAACAAAAAGCAAGGAAATCAAAATTTCAGAAACTATGAAATGAATGTCTTATTTCCATGTAGAATAAAGAATCTTGAAATGTATTTGTATTATGCTTTTCTAATCTTCTCACATTCACTCCACTATCTCACTACCAAGAAGATAAACTTTTCTCTCTTTTATATTATGTTTTCAGCTTCAAAAAACAGTTAAACAAAAAAACTAAATTGTAACAACTTTTAGTAGAATCACCAACTCAGCACCAAAGTTTGTTACCACTTCAGCTTCATTTTAAATAGTTACCACCTCATTCTAACACAACATGCAAAGCGAATGCAAAAACTTCTCAAAGAAAAATTTTGAATCACATTCTACATAAACCCACTAGCACTTGTCTAAGTGCAATTAGCCATTTCCTTTTGACGTGGGCTGAGTCATTGGCTATGGCTGCACTTTGACTACTGCGTAGAAGTGATCTAGCTAGAGAAAATTAATATATATAAGAAAAAATTGATATGTGTAGCTTTTTCATGAAAAGTAAGAGGTGCCTAACCCTTTTAACTGAAATTTCAAAGTGAATGGGATTAGAACTTAAGAATTCCAACAAAACAAAAACAAAAGTAGGGAACTATCATATAAAAAGGAAGTACTCTTGATTTTTATGTACCTTATGGGTCATTTTGGTGATCTTTAGTTTAATTTCGATATTAATTTACCTATTGGATAAGACAATTGAGTTGAGTTAAGAAAGCCAAATTCAGTGGAACATATCTGTCAAGTACCCTTCAATTATGTCATTCACCACTGAAAAATTACTTGCCCTACAATGAGGGAAGTATTAAGCAATTAGATTATGAAAATTTAAAAACAATATGGGGTTGTCGACCTAATTCCTCCTATAATCAAGATATCATGTTCCCTAATCCAAACTAAATTGCAGTCCCTTTTCAAAATTTACTCATGGGAAAAACTTGATTTGCAAAGCTGTCATTTGAATTGATACATCATTATAATATCATCGACAAAATTAGAAAATTAAAGATAGTAATATTCCTTAATAACCTTAAAAGTTGGCAAATACTTGTATCTTCTCATGAGATTTCCAATGAGAAATAATTGCTTCAAATAACTTCTCATATTTAAGAGCAACTAAGAGAATGTGATAGCAATGACGCTTGATTTTTTGTTTTTTTTGTTTTAAATTAGTAGGGTTCTTTGAAGTGGACAAACTACAAAACATTTTGGCAACAAATATATTGGCTTCATTTGGGATTTTGATTACTGACTCAACTAAATGCAGGTAGATAGCTAAGCTAGCAATTAACCTTTTGCAGAAATGTTTATGGTATCCACGAGAAAAGGTGAGTACGTAGGACTGCACTTGGAAATTTAGTCATAAAAACATTCAAAGTTTTCCATTATTTTATCAAAGACATACTCAAAAAAGTTTCTTTAGCCATGAAAATGGTAAATTTGACACTAAGGATGATAACAATGATTAGTTTAGATGCTAAAGTCAGACGGGTATGGCCGTTTTTCCTCCATTTTGAACAACATGATTAATTGGACAAATTCCGTCATAATTATCTCCTAATTCTTAATTATCAGTTGCTATATATGCAATTAATGATATTTCTGTGGACCCACAAAATTTCTCTTCCATCTCATCATTGCAAAAGCCCCACGCTGGCTCATGCTATCATGTGGCAAATATAGCAAAGTCCAACATGATCAAAGTCGATGCATAACTAGCTTAATTAAGGCCATAATCATGGTGATCAATTGCCTCAAATCCACATTTTTCTTTGGTAGCTAGACTTAATTATAAGCTTTGTTAATCAAGATCAAACTTTTCAATATTCTTCGGTTGAATTCATCCACATTGATATAGCCGGTGATCATTTGAACACAATGGAGTTTTTGACTACAACATTAACTAGTACTGCAGCTAGAATCTAGTTTGCGGTTTGAATATAAGGATCAATATTTTTGTTGTTTTTAAATTAAATGTACTGTTAGTCTCAAGAATTCCAACTTTTTTTTCTTTTCTACTTCTCTACTGATAATCAAATCAAGTAATATTATTATGTTGAAATGTCAAAATATAATCATGGAGGTGTCTACAGGAGTACAGTCAAGTTGGTTTAATAACATCTCTTCCTTAACTGGTGCTCCGTGTTGAAATCTTGAAGAGACAAGAGATTTAAAAAAATTAATGGTGCATGTGAAGTTCAAGAACCATATTTGAATTTATAATTAATTCTCACATATCAAACATATTTGAAGTCGTGAACCCAATTTCAGTTAGGCCATAGGCCAGCTTTATGATATTGCTCTCTTAAATTACTTGTAAAATTTGGTATATTAATGTAATGCATGTGAGCATGCAATGGAAGGAGCTAGTAATTAAATTAATTAACTATTGTTTATTAATTGTATATATTAATAATATTATGCTCGATAACTAACAAAATTCGAGGACTTATCTCGGCTGAGCTATACGCTTATGATAACTAACAAGGAAGATAATGATGGGAAGTAGAGTATAAATGATTTTGATGGAGGTATATTCTCGATATTAATTCTTCATCATCACTTGGATTTAATTGGGACACTTAAGTCAAGGGCAAGAGCAAGCTAGGCAAGGAAGCAGGAGACAACTCTTTCAAGGTTTAGGGGAGCAGACACTTATTATTAATTATCTCATATGTTGTTAATTATGTCTTCTCTCTATGAATTAAAATAATCGAGAAAATTTTCCTCTCTCTCTCTCTCTCTTAAATGATTGAATCTCAGTCTATTATCCAAATCGATGACAGCAATCAAATTAGAAAATGTGCATATATATATATAGTTAATTGCATCATTCATGAAATCAATAAGAAGTCACACATATAAATCACGGGGTTCATCATAAACGAAGAATATATTACACAAGTTGTTGAATGTGAAGTTACAAAAGACACATCGGAAGCATTCAAAATTCACGATCCAAAAGTCCAAAGTCATAAACATCTACTTTGTATGATGAGGTGAAGGGTATACTTAAAATTATTGTGATTGTATTTACTATTAAAAATAAATAGCTAAATTATTTTATAAAATTCTCATTTTAATTTGATATAAGTAATATTTACCATTTTCGTTTATATTTAATTTTCAAAGATTCTATTTTACGATAGTCATAGATTAAAAAGAAAAAAAAAATTGATAACTAATTTATTGAAAAGGGGTTGTCCTGTAATCTAAATTTAACAAACATACTACCAACTTATTATTATTCTTAATGTTGATTATTTCATAATTTAAGCTATTATTGATTATTTATGAATTCAGTCTCATCCAAAATATGCTAGTAGGCTTTGGAATTATGGGTATTGTTGTTTTGCACATGGAATAACATTTGACTTTCAAAGTATGGAATTTTTTTTTATAGCTAAAATATGAATTAAGAGTTTACATTTGAAACCTATACTACAATTTTTATTGAGTTGTTATTAAATTCAAATTTTGACCTTGAAAGTTTGGATCACGTTTTGCCTCCCAAGACAAAAATTGATTTCTTTGCTATTTTATGCAATGACCAATGGTTATTTTGGCGAAAGTGAATATTTTATAATTCAAAATGTGCCGTAGAGGACCTCCGTTGGTATTTTACTGTAGAATTTGCCAAATATAGTCTTACAATTAATTAATTCATTAATGTGTAGCTGGATTCACATGCAATATATATGACCCCATTATTAAGTAGTTTGAGCATTGATCTGATGTTGAAATAGAAGAAAGTGACGAGGATTCATTCTTTCTGTGGACAAATTACAAGTCGGTGGTAGCTTTTTATTACCTATTAAAACAACTTTAGTTTAATTTAATTTGTTTGTAAAAAGTTAAAAACCACTACACACCCTTCTCTTCTTTATTGGTTTATTGTTTCTTTTAATTATTTCTTTTAAGCAATGTTGACTCTTCCTTTCCCTTCCCACGCTTGTCATGTACTCTTTAATTTTACAAGGACATACGAACAAATTATTGTCTTTGAATCCATTTTCACAGTTCAATTGATGAGCTAACTGCATACTTACTACGGGGTATGGAATTATGATGATTACTTGTACTTTTGATGACCAAATTAATTAGTTAATTAGAGAATGGATGATTTTTTGTATAGTCAATGTATGAATGTCTTCTTTATTGAACATCAATCAATTGACTCATTAATTAATTAATTCAACAAAAGTATGTGCCGACCGATAATTATAACAAGCATGCTGATGCATGAGCTAGCATGGCACCGAATTAATTTTTTTGCTCGAACAGTAAGAAGGACTTGAGGCTCCAGAATTTGAACACATCAATTATATATGATGGATTAATTTCTACCCTTTGAAAGAAATGTATATATCCCAGTCAAGAAAGCAACAAGCATGCACGATTCCAGAAGTACTTTTTGAATGGCGGTGTGAGAAAAGCCAAAGACTTTGTGAAAATTTTAATGAAAAATATGGACTTGCTCGTCCATATAAATCAATTTTTTTTACAAGAAAAAAAAAAAAAGCACTTCTGAATATATAGGAATATTCCAATGAACGTAATTACCCTATAAATAATTTACAGTTTTAATAGAGAAAGCTTACCTAACGATGAGAAACGTGCATAATTTTATGAAAGAGATTTTTTTTTTATGGAAATGGAATACGGAATATGGGTCGATCTTATCTGAAAAGCTAAAAACCAAACAAGCTAGCTTTTGTAAAATTGTATGTATGTCATTCGCGCATATATGCACATGAATAAGACTGAAAAATAAAATAATGGTCTCTTCAATAAATGATCCTAACATGACTCATATATAGTAATCATATATCTCTTCTCTAAACTATAAATTTATATATGATTGTTACATAGCAATTAATATTGAATTATTATAATCTTAACTTCAAATAATTAAGAGAAGTAACCTAAACCATCTAATAAATTCCCATTTGGGGTTGTAGTAATAATAAGTTTTGAGAAGAAAGAGAGATACTTTTATGATTGTAAAAATTCATTTAAAAGAACAATATTACGGAAAAAATAAAAAAAACAGCGACGGCTCCTGCCTAAATAAGTTAAACGTGGATATGAATCAGATTGGGAGATGTTCCTCAGAATAGAGACAAGACATGATCTGTAGAGCAGTAACTGTAAGTGTTTTCTTTGCGGGAATTAAAGAAAAAAGAGGGGGCATGAAAACTAGCCAAGGCACAATTTGTAAACCACCAAAGGTACTGAAAGTGCGCGGGGGGAAGAAAAGAATTAAGTGGGGATATATCAGTTCTATCTGAGTAGGAATTCCACTCATTTTTAAAAGTGAAAACTCAATCATATTATGACTACTCTATTAGACATATACATATATAATTAATTAATGGAACATTTTCATTGGAACTACATATTCATTCATTCATTCCAACGTATAGGGCCAAGGAAAGTTGAACTATCCTTCCTTCCACTAAATACCGTAACTATAATTATTTTATTCTAATAAATGAATAATTAAAGCAATTTAAATGATAATAAGCAAGCCATGTTTGACTAATTAATTTAATATTTCATTCTTCTTTAACATGTATAACTATAACCAGCTTCGAGTTGCATGAAACATCTAGTGACTATCCAACTGCTGTAAAAAATATAAAAGAAAAACCCACAAAACTTTTATAAAATCAAAAGGACAAGAATAATTAATTAAACAATCCATTGCATGTTTAAATAATACTAAACATTGTTTTAAAACCTATTCCAAAAATTGCATTCTAATTGACATGACAAGTGAGGTGGCATGCATTCACTGGATAATGAATTTTTTCAGTTTTCAAAGTTATTTATTATGTATTTCAACTATTTACGCAGTAAGTGCAACCTTATTTGAGATTAGTTTTTTTGAATAAATTTTGGAATATCTTGAATTACATAACTAATTAAGTCAGAAGTTAAAAATTAAAACATTTATTTTGCCTGGATAAAAAGGACCGCACTAATTGCATGCGTATCTGGCTACCACAAATTAACTAGTGCCAAAACATCACATCTATGAAAATGAAATCTGAGAAGAATTCTAACAATTCTTTCTTATCTTCTTACCAGTCGATTGATATATATGGTGATGCAACCACTGATTTAATCTGTTTGTTATCGTTTTTTGGTGAGGCAAAAGGAATTCTCTCACATGGTGGGCCTTTTACTTGAATCACGTACATGCAATTCTAATTATTATTTCTTTTGTGCTCAAACTTGGTGTGGAAGAGAGCCTTAGTAGACCCAGATTCCGAATTTGGAAAAGCCAATTTCCCCACGGTTTTTTTGTAGGTGTCATTCTGTCACTACCTGAACCAAGAAAAAGAAAAAAATTGAGATTTTAATTGCCAAATGATGAATGAAAATTGTAAGATGATGCATGTGTCTGTCAATGACCAGCTAGGCTCCACTATTTTACCCCATGGAGCAATTCATTTACATTAAATTAGGGTTTTTCCATACTATGCCATGACGATAAATTCGATTCATGAACCTCACATTCTACGTAACAAGTACAATGTATTTATTTAATTTAATTTAATTTTTCTGAATATGATAATCAAAATATATAGTTAATAAAATGAATCTGAAAGGAAAGTTATGGAGGTCGAGAAAACCTGAAAAAGAATGCATCGGGAAGAGAAGGTAATAAAGGGAGAGGTCGGGGGTTAGTATGACTGAAAACATTGCTGCGCAGAATTGCAACCAAAACATACAACACTCTTTCCCCCACCCATTTCTCATTACCATTTCCATATCTCTTACTCTGAACACAACATGCTGAAACCTGTAGAAATCCATTAAAAAAAGGGACTCAAATGATATATTTTCAAATTAAATATAGGAGTTGAAGAATTAACTTACAAAACTTATTATTACTTTTACGGTCTTTTCATGCAACATTGTGTCTAACATTTCAAACCTTAGCAATATGAAATTAACTTTTACTTTTGCTAAACTAATGAATTAAATAATTAATCTATAGTGAGATTTGGTCAATATCGGACAAAATTACAGAAAGAAATTTAAAATATAAAAGGAAATGAATTACTTACGGAAGAGGATAAGTGGATGTGAACATACATGTCTTGCAATATTCAAATCGGCCGGCCCGGTGGGACACTAGTAATGTATTAAGGAACTATACAATCAAGTATTGTCAACATATAGAAAGAGATGTATAATGTTGTGAGATTTGCATTCTTTTGCAAAACGGATTGGTTCAGATTGAGAGCTACAGTTTCCCCAATAACACGTTTTGTTATTATCATAATAATTCAACCAATCAAGTTCGAAGCAGCTGTGAGTCTACTCGCAGATCGATTCATGCCTCCACAGTTTTCTTTGCACGTGTCTACAGCAATTCTATTGCAGTACAACAATTAGGTGAGATAATGTTAAATGTGTACGTTTATTCATTGTAACTGTCAATTCGTCTAATAAAATTATTGAAATAAATTATTAATTTTTGCTTCAATGCCAACTTCATTAGACGTATTAAATAGAGGGAAAGTAAATAAGGGAATAACTAAAGAGCTAAATAAATTATATGCATATGAATGCGACATTTTTGTGGTACTTTTTGAAATGGGTGATGCCAAAAAGGAATTTTATGTCAAATTTATAAACAACGAAATTAAAAACCTTTAATCAATCCAGCATCCAAGCTAACTTTTGAATTAAATTGTCATTAACTTAAAGTATAGGTGGGGAATAATTAAGTTAAAAATCAATACACACACACACACAAAAACTAGCTTAACAGATTGCATGGATACATAAAGTGCACAAAGAAAATTCCTTTGATGACTTACACATGAATGATGAAAATTGAAGTTAAGGTGTATAAACTGTTGTGTTTTTATTTAAACTTTAAGAATATAGTATATATATATATATATATATTTGATATTTAGTATTTTGATAAGAGAGAGTAAAAATGTGGTTAGAATTAAGGAGCAGGAACAGCAACAGCAACAGAAGTGGGGTTGGAGACAGGATGGATTGGTCCAGCAGAGTGGTGGAATGGAGAGAATTTGTATGTTTTAGTAATAGAAATAATTAAAATAAAGAAAAATGTTTCCTATTCATAGAACAAGTTTGTCTGCTAAGGGAGGGTTGTTGAGGGTACAATTGAGATGGGTCATGGGGCATAACATTACCTCCTTTTTCTCCTTCATGTGAACCTGTTATGTTGTATACACGTACAATTAATTCAATTATATATATCATCAAAATTCATATATTTCTTTTGTTATATTTATATAATGTGAAATGCACCATTCTCCCTCCCATTTCTTTCTCCATATGCTGCATGCACCAGAAATTACACGACCAAAATAATTTTAGTACATCGAATGTTGAACGGAGGATTAATCTGACCTTTTTTTTAGTTAAATTCGTCAACTTTATAAATTGGAAAAGTTTGAAAAAAAAAAAATGTCACCGCCAATGTTATATACACACACACCCCACTTTCCACCACCTATTCATTCACAAACCCCAATTTGAACAACACACGTGAATATCAAAGTAGGGACGTTTGATAGTGAATTGAAGACTTCTAGTTCATTTAATTCAAATATAGCCCAAAATTTGCTATATTAAATTCTTATGATTCTCATAAACAAATCTAAATGGATTTGCTAAAATAATCAAACCCAATACATTTGAAATTTTTTGCAGGTTCACTGTAAAAACACAATGTGTCTAGCTTGTAATAGAAACAAACAGAGAACGCTATATATGCTGGAATCATCCAATTTTGGGTCTAAAACCCTAATCTATAGTCGATACAACCAGCATTTGTACATATGTATGTGTGTTTGAAGCAGGCGTACTGTAAATCAAACATAAATGAATCTCCCTTTCATAAGAATTTCTTTGCAAGTTCCTAAGTGTTGGATTTTGTAAACACCATCGTGAGATTGGTGGACACATGCAGAGACACCTAAACCTTGAAATCAGAACGTGTTTTGAACACTTGAATACAAATTGCTCTCTTTCTCTCTCTAGAAAGTACAAGCATATAACTTTTTTTTTGAATTATTTATGTACTGCTACTACTCATCTATTTATAGACTTCATAATGGCTATTCATGGGCAGATGCATGACTTCGTTTTGGACACAATTGTTCATGAACAATTGTGTCTCCTCCATAAACAATTGCTTCCCTTTGGAAGTATTGTCACTCTTGGATGAATCTATGCATCCTTCTGCAATGTCACCTTATCCCATTGATCATATATACAACAATCTCCCACTTGATCAAAGTGATCAGGTTTACTTCTGATGATTGCATATCTTGTGCGCACAACCAATCATCTTTACTATACCATAACTAAACCACAAAAATTATAGTATACACATTTTACAAAAGTAAAATGGCGCCATAACCGAAACTAAGAAAAAAGTTATTCATACTTAGTTTTCATAGCGACTTATATACTAAGCGCCCGGTGTTACATAAATTCATCTTGATATTTCCATATGAACTTTTATATACAAGATGATTTATTATAACCCTTGTTAACCTCACTATAGTGTTCTTTATCTTTTCTCCGATCAATATTCATAATTAATCAGTTAGAGATGTACTATTATTTTCTCAGGCGTCCCTGATACTTAACAAATGATACCTACTTTTCACATGTTAACTACACATCTAGATGGTTCTCAATCCCATAGTAGTTACATATTCTCTAAACTTTTCTAGAGACAATCCCTTGGTCATGGGATCGGCTACCATATCTTCCGAGGGGACATAGTCGACTTTAATTTCACCCCTTTCCACTATATCTTGAATATAGTGATAACTAATATCAAT
>JAXCLQ010000005.1:14923202-14938941 GCA_035584115.1 Cedrela odorata | reverse complement strand
ATATATATATATATAAGGTAATAAATTTTTTTTCTACCGTTATATATGCCCTGACTAGAAGAAGAGCATGAGATTTAGATTTACTTACGCGTCCTAATGTACGCCTGTTCTACCGTTATATATGCCCTGTTCTACCGTTCTATATGCATACCCCAGAACCCAACTCTTTCTCATACTTGGTGGGTCACTGACAATATTAGAAACACAGGAGAGAGGATTTTATTTTTGCTCTTAATAGTTTCTCGTTTGTGAGAAAAAAGAAAAGAAAAGAAAATCATGGAGAGAGAAAAGGATATGAATCAATCCAAATTCAAGAGGATTTGTGTGTTTTGTGGGAGTAGTCCTGGAAAGAAGAGCAGTTATAGAGATGCTGCTATTGAACTTGGCACAGAACTTGTAATGGAATTCTTCTTCTCTGTTTTTCCTCTGTTTTAAACTTGTTTTGAGTGCTTTTGTTTTTGTAGTTTTGGTGTTGTTTTCTTTGTTTCTTCAAGAACAAAACCTTCTTTCCCACTTCTACTCGGCTTCATTGGCTCTGTTATTGCTTTTTTATCATGTTCCCCCTCTTCTGCTCTTCTATATTTTGGTTGTTGCGTTTGTTTTTCTTGTTTTTGTGTTTTATTTTTGTTTCTGTTTCTCCTCTTTCATTTCATATTTTTGTTTGAGACTGTCAACTCGATTTCTTGATTGAGATTTCAATTCCAAGCTCTGTTATATATTGACTTCCTATTCACTGTTATTTGTTTTTAGATCTAAGAGAAATAAATCAATGGCTTCTTTTACATGAACAATCTCTTCGTTTATGTCAATGCTTCAAGTTATTCCTTGTACTATTATTATTCTTTTCATGTACTTTGCTCTCTTTCGCTGTATTTGACATTCCAGCCTATGTTACAGATGTAAAAGGTTGTACATTTAAGTTGAATATGAAATTGACATTAACAATTTCTTAAATTTTTGTTCTCTCTTTCATAGAAAACTGTAGTTTGATTGGTACCCAGAGTTCATTATTTTTATTATACTTTGTTCACTAAAGTCAATTTGTCTCACTTAGCTAATATATTATCTACGTTCTTCTTCCCCATTTTACAAAAGGTTGCAAGAAATATTGATCTTGTTTATGGAGGAGGGAGTGTTGGTTTGATGGGTTTGATTTCTCAAGCTGTTTATGATGGTGGCCGCCATGTCATTGGGTATGAAATATATATTCATATTTTATGTTGGTTTCTCAGTTCAGGACTAAATCAAATGAGCCTTTGGTCTACTTAAAATTTGATTCTTTGATATGGTTTTGAATTGAAATTTTGTGTATCTTAACTAATTTTTGCTGTGTAATTATTTTCTGCAGAGTTATTCCCAAGACACTGATGCCTAGGGAGGTATGTTTTCTGCTACAACTATGCTTTCAGCCACTCCATTATTGTAACAAATAGAAAAATGAAAATGACCAAAAGACGAGAAAGAGAGAAAGAAAGCAGACCATTATCCATCTCAATATTTTCTCTCTCTCAAATGGGATCCTTTTTTTTTCTTTGGGTTCTCATGTTGTGGTAGCTACTTTTACATGAATTTCTACCTCACCTTTGTTATCTTTAAGTATCGATTTCGCACTTGCCTCTATTGAGATCCATGAATATGCAGTTACTAAGTGGGACGAATTTCTTTGATTGGTTCAGAAATTATCTTGTTTTCAAAATTGTTTTTTTTTTTTAAAGAAAATTTCTGATGAACAACTTGATCACCATCAATCCAACGGGGCATCTGGGCTTCACCATCTTGTCATTATCTCATAGTTTTATGTACCACAAGCAAGATTCCTATGATATGTCCCAATTTTTTTTCAGGTTTTTTTTTATTTTATTTTTGTTCTTTTTCTAGATATAACACCAATATGCTCTTTTGGTGTATGTATTTACCTTCTCTTTCCTTGCTTTGCTTGCGGGTGTTGACCTGATTGAGCCCACCACCTCTGCTAACTCATCATTGCCTTTCCTGTGGAAAACTTTCTCTCTTTCTCTCTCTTGAAAGTTTAATTTGGTGTCTCTTCTCTGTGCGTGTATGTATTTGTATTCGTTTTGAGTTCCAACATTCTGCAGATAACTGGAGAAACAGTAGGGGAAGTGAAGCCAGTAGCAGATATGCACCAGAGGAAGGCAGAAATGGCTAGACACTCTGATGCTTTTATTGCCCTGCCTGGTTGGTATTTGATCACCTTGCAAAAAATCATGCTCTACGCATTTGCAAATTATGATAGAATATGCCACAACTGCCCTTCATTTTTTTTTAAACAAACTTATGAAAATGATAATATCACAAATACCTTTAACGTTGAGGACGCAGATATGAAAAAGCAAGACCCATTTTGGTAATAAGAAACAAAAATCCATCTCACAAGACAAAAAAGATATTTGTGGGGATGGGAAAATGTTATTTCTGCATATTATAACAGAGGTTGGGTAGGAAACAGTAATGTTACTAGAAGTAGTCGAAGAGAAAGTAGCTACTTCCAGCTTGAACAGTGACAAACAAAGCAACTGATCTGCATGAATATTGGGCTTTTGATGAGCCCAACTTCTGTGGTTGATATGTATTTTACCTCTAATCTGGTAGTCTTGTAGCGAATTTTATATATATGGTGCATCTTGTTTCACCCAATGAAGAAAACGAAACAAAAAGCTTGTCAACTCTCTCTCTTCTACCAAATGGTCCCTTGCCAGTTATCATCTGCAGATAACATTGGCTTTTTATCTGAGTTTCAAGGAATTTGAAGAAAGTTGCATTCATGAAACTAAAGTTGGGCTGTGTTATTTGGCCCAACAATTCAAAAGAAATTTGGGTCAAACCGAAAAGATCCAGAAACTTAGCCCAAACAACCATTGAAAAATTACCCAGGCTGTATACAAACGTATACAGCATGAAATGAGCCACAATTGATCCAGCCAAGAAGGGACACGCATTATGACTGCAAGTGAGCAAGTTGTGCATTTTCTGTAAATACTTTATCAAAATTTGTGATTCTGAATCTTTTATTTCTAACCGTTTTACATTGAGTATGTAAACCCATGTACTTAGATACAAATTCTTTATCTGTGAAAAAAAATATTCAGTAATAGCATTTGATTAAAACTTGAATGTGATGTTTATGAAGGAGGTTATGGCACTCTTGAAGAGCTGCTGGAGGTGATAACTTGGGCTCAACTTGGCATCCACGATAAGCCGGTAACTCAATTCGTGCCAAAATCTAGTAAATAATGTCCAAAGAAATACACACACACACACACACACACACACATATATATATATATTCAGACTAAATTTTCCTACCTATTTGATGAGTTTTGCAGGTCGGATTGCTGAATGTAGATGGATATTACAACTCATTGTTGTCATTCATTGACAAAGCAGTGGAGGAAGGATTCATTAGTCCCAGTGCTCGCCATATCATAGTATCTGCCCCTAATGCAAAAGAATTAATGAAGAAAATGGAGGCAAATATATTAATTTTATCCGAAAACTTTCCTTAAGTCTTATTAATATTACTGAATTTTCACAAAGTAATAACGTGATCGAAATTTTCTCTGGGCTCAGGAGTATTTTCCACGGCATGAGATAGTTGCTTCCAAGCTAAGTTGGGAGATTGAACAATTAGGCCACAACCCAAAATGTGATATCTCAAGGTGATCGTATCATATCATAACGAGGAGAGTGCTGAAGCATATGATCAAGAAGACAATATTGCAGTCAACAGCTAATTTTAGATGACCAAAACATTTCTGAAGTGGGATTTTTTATTATTATTATAATTTTTTTGTAATCTTTTTCTTAATGTAAACTCCAAAAAGTTGACGTCAGAATTTCAAGCTTCATTATTTTTCTTTCAAGTAGAATATGATTCTCTTCTATATCGTATGCTCTGTTTGGTTGCCAAGAAACAGATGAATAAGTGAAGTGATCAGTTCTTCCGAAACTTCAATTTCTTCAGTAATGAGTTGTTAAATTGTATATGCGTACAGTTATTTTCCATCATTTTATTGTTAATGATAGACTGAGAGCTGAAATTTAATCAGAACTCAAAATGAGTTTAAGTAGAACACAATAAACGTGCATTAATAAGTCTTCAATCTCCATATCCTAGTGCAGAATGAAGCTCGAAACTCCGAGCAAATTAAGCAAGCAACAGCGTCTCAGCTCACACGCTAAACCTAGATACCAGGCTTACGTGCAAAATATTAAGCATGTCCCTGAAATCAATAGAAACCCATGTGCTCATTCATTAATGTAGCAATTGCAATTTATCAGGAGCAATAACCAAAATACATGAAGATTATAGTCTAAACACTTACACTAAACTTTGTTTCTTACTAATAAAATTTTAAATAGCTCAATAATAGATGGTTGAATTTGATTTATGCTGTAACAAGGCACATTTGAAAGGAGATGTGGGCTGATGCGCCAAGGGAGGTTAATTATACTTAACATTCAATTAATTAAATTTGGAATTCTAACGAGAAACAGTATAGTCAATGATGAAACTACGAAAAAACATTTTCAGAAATTTTGGTCCCGAATCTTTGAACGATCTTACTTTTTACATCTACAAGTTTTGTTTCTCAAAAACTAAGAGTTCATTTAGAATTTTCATATTATTTATCACATATTAGTCTGTCATTTATATAATACAAAACTTACTATAACTAAATTAGTAAGGGAGTGTATTAAATTAAAATAAGGGTAATATATATATATATATATATAATATTATAGTCACCCTGCAGTACCTATAACTAGGTTTGTGAACTGAAAATGTTGTGTTTGTTCATAAATATAGCACAAAACAACTATGAAGTTCATTCATTTAAAGACGATCACATGAAAAGCCAATACCAAAAGGGCAAATCATGCAGGGATTTCAACAAATTCCCGGAAATTTGTCTCTTTTTTCAAGAATTATTCCGCTAGCTAGAAACCCATGTGAAATGCCTCGACAAAATCAAACTATTTAGGCAATTCTCCACTCCACTTACGAAATTACTACAACAGGACACTAATAAAGACTAGAATGTAGAATATATCTTCACACACATTGACTCATGAATGAGTTTATTATAATTTTAGTGTAAAGTTATGCAAACTATATGTTATATATAAATGGAAGAAAAGCTGCAAATGCCGACCCTTAAGTTAAGACTAGATCAATTCTATCACATTTTTTTCTTTAATGTTAGGTCATATAAAACTAGTATTAGATTGCATCTTGGCCTGGGTGGCATCCACTAGATCTGTTTTCCAGCCTTGTCAGAGCTTGTCAAAATCTGCCACCTGGGCTGAGTCAAATCTGTCAAACCATCCAGGTGCACTTGATCCTGAAGATCATATTATAATGGCATCGATGTTGACTTCTCTTAGGGTTAATGGTTTTGACTTTGTCAGCATGATCTCTGTTTACTCGTAAATTTTGAATTGTTCAAATTTAAAATGGGCTTTTAATCATTCATTGCAGTGAAAGAAAATAACGGGACCCCAATAATGATAATCGCAATCTTCACATATTACAACAAAAGTTACCAGAACTATAATTACACCTAGTTGATTAAAGTTGTCTCAAAGTCAAACTTAACGTTGCTGACTTGCATTTTAGTAAAACAATAACCAAATCAAAATTAGACTACGATTATGTAAGAACAACATCAGCACTGCACTAACAAATTCATAAACCTAATAATTAGGTATAGCTAGCATCATAGCACATACAAAAGCACCTCCTCAAATGGATTATTATTGACCAAGTGGCCACTTACAAAATTATGCATGCATATTGTGAAAAGTCATCGTATATTTAGCTAATGCAATGTTTGTATTAAATCCTCACTAGTAATTAAAACAAAGAAGCAAATTTCGGTCTGCTTAAGCTCTAGACAAGAATTATATTTGAAACTGAACTGCTGTCTTACTATATCGTATATTATGCACCATGTTTATGAATCACATTATACTCTTTTGCTGGTTTTAATTTTGAAATTTGACCTTGTATGGAATCTCAGATCTTTAACTTAATTTTTTTTTGTTATTTTAAATTAATTAAGTATTTACAAGTTGGCTAGTTAATTAAGCACCGAAATTAATATGGCATGACTTGAAATCTTTTTCATTTCATTATTGCCAAAATTAGAAGCATCGATCATACCATGAATATTCAAAGTCAATGTTTTTCTTACTTTCTTTGTTTTCCTTTTTTCTGCTTTTCCAATATAATATAAAATTTTGACCCAAAATACTTCTTTACTCTATTGGTTTACTATTGTTAATCCAAAATAACTGAACAATCATCATTTAATTACAATATAATTAAGTGTAAGTTGGAGAGTGTTTAAAAATTTTTAAAATGTTTTAATATATATATATATATATATATTTTGTATTTTATAAAAAAAATGTAAAATATTTAATATTACCTAAAAAGTATTATAAATACTATTTTAATTAGTATGTAAGTGTGTACTAATTTAAAATTTACATCTAATATTAATTAAATTTAACAAGCACTTACATTAAATTAATAGCCAAACACATAGATAAATACTTATTTTATAATTTATTACTTATGCAGTGTTAATTAGTAATGCTAAACCAGCACTAAATTACTAACTAAATTTGTTATTAATTCTCTAGATTGTGTAACATATTATTTTCTTAATTCTTCATAAACGAATTTCCTTATTTTGTCAATAATTTTCTCAAGTCCAAATTTCCATTCTTTCCTCTTAGCTTCTGCAACGCTAATGGCAACTCGCCTGTAAGAAATTAAGACCATGACTTGTGAAGAAATTAACAAAATAAGTGTTCATGTTTTCCTTTTTTTTTTTTCGCTTGAATAAGCAACCAAACCCACTTGAAATCTTGAATTATCCCTTCTGCAAGCAAATTTAGTCTTGGGTTTCTTGATGACAACTTGTATAAGTTTGGCAAAAAGCCATTAACAATTAAAGTTTGCTGTAATGTTCATCTACGTATCCGCATGCAAAGTCAAACCTGTCATATATATTTTAAGTATTTTTTTGTGTGCACTTACCATCTCTTCTCTGCAACTCTACGCGACCTCTTATTAGCCATTAACAACATTGTTCTGAACACAAGCTGCTTAATTTTACTTCATTTGTTGAAGAAGAAAAGGTTTCTCTTGTTTCCTCAATTTCTTTGGTTCATTTTCTTTAAATACAAGGTAGTGCTATTAATTTAGCTTTATGTATATGTGTTTTAGTTTTTTTTAATGGTCTTCTTTGTCCATAGTATTTTTCTTGCGCTGAACTTCTGTAGACAGATGCTCTTGATCTAGGGAATAGGGGGTTGACAATAAAGTTTTAAGATTATGTTTACTTTAATACTATAGAATAACACTTGAGTTTTTTGGTAGCAAAAAAATATGATTTTGTAAACATCTAAGTTTCAAAGAGAGTTTTTGATTGGTCTCTATTTCCAATATTACTATATATACAAAAACAAAGAAAACTTACGGGTTATATTAATAAGAGAGTGAAATTGGGGTGTGCCAAAAACGCAGGGGTATCCCTCTTCTGCGCCAGCAAAGCCGGCTTTAAAGTGGTGTATTAAGGGAGGTTAAGGGTTGAAGTATGAGAAGCAGAGTAATGAAGGTAACGCGTAATTCAACAAATTGTTAAAATATTTACACTTTATTAATATAAACGTTTAGCCCATGTTAGCCTTGATGCATTTCTCATGGGGTGCTTCATCTTCACTTTATAGTACCCTTCATTTATATATATAAATACAATGGCACAGGATCTGTTGATCTTCAAACTTCAACACACACGCCAACTTCTCTCAAATAAATCCTGGCTTCGCCAAATCTCATCATTCATTTTTATTGCAAAACTTGACCTCTTCATACCCTTTTTCTTCTTTTTATTATCGAAAGAAATCGTTAACGATACATACAAACTTTCTTTTGCTAATTTGAGTTGCGGCTTCTGGTTGGTATTTATTTTTAATGCTTTGAGAGTTTCTTGTTTTGGCCATCATCTTTTAAGCATTATTATAGGACTTTCTTTTGATTGAAATGATCTTATTTTTGTTACTTTTTGTAGGTGTAACATTTTCTCTATCTATGAAATGGGACTAATTCGGAGTCCGAATATGAGAAGTGGAGATTACCTGGAAGGGATGCTAAGTGATTATGTTGGAGGAAAGTCCAAGCTAAAAGCTCACAAGAGTGCTTCAGCTCGGCTTGTAACAGCTCTCATTTGCCTTCAATTTGCCTTTGCAGTTTATGCAACATTCCTTGTGTACTACATGAGTCCGGCAGTGGATTTGCGAACCAAACCAGACTTTGCATGGGCTACAAGAATCGCCAAGAACTGGAGACAGTTCATCATCACGCCCCACGTTTTGAATCACTACCAGGAAGCTGCTTCTCTTGTTAAAGCTGAAATTCCACCAATGACTCCATCAGAAGCTTGTGAGCATGAGAAAATAGATTTCTTGCAGAAGAAGTCAAATGATGCACAAATGATCAAGTTGAAGACTGAGTTATATCAAGAGATATTGGATTTCCAGAGCAAATCTACTGGTACTGAGACTCTAAATGAGCTTATGGCAATGAAATCTAAGTGGGATTTAAGAGGTCCAAATAAACCTAAAGTGACAGTAATCTTAAACCATTTCAAGAGAAAAACACTTTGTGCACAACTTGATTCATTGATTCAACAGACCCTTTCATTTCACCATGTTTGGGTACTTGCATTCGGAAGCCCAAATGAGCTCTCATTGAAGAGAATTGTAGATAGCTATAACGATTCAAGGATCAGCTTCATTAGTTCGAGCTATGATTTTAAATACTACGGCAGGTTTCAAATGGCTTTGCAAACTGAAGCTGATCTTGTATATATCCTCGACGATGACATGATTCCAGGCAGGAAAATGCTACAGATTTTATCACATGTAGCAGGGACTGACAAGTATAAGAATTCTGTTTTGGGCAGCATTGGGAGGATTTTGCCCTTCAGGCAAAAAGATTTTACCTTCCCAAGCTATCGAAAATTTCGATCAAAGGAGGCAGGGCTATATTTGCCTGACCCTGCTTATGATATCACAGTTAACAAAACTGTGCAGGTGGATTTTCTTTCCAGTTCTTGGTTTCTGTCTGCTGAGCTTGTCAAGACATTGTTTATCGAGACGCCGTTCACCTTCATGACTGGAGAAGATCTTCATCTCAGGTACGTTTATCGTTATTGAATTCATTAACATTTGTTCAATTTGATTATTTTCCTAAACAGAATAGATTTTTTACAAGTTTATGAATTCATATTAGTAGTACTAAACATGGGGATAGAAAACTTTTTGAAAAAAATAATAAAGAAGACTTTTCTACACTATAATAATAAATTAAAAATGGGTTCATAAAAGCAGTTAATTTGATTATTTTATAATTATCAACATTGTGTACACTAAGCTTTAACTCATTAGCATAGTTTGACCAAAACAAAATGTAAATTTATATTGGGTTGTTCACCTGTTCAATAATCTATATGCAACTTAAGGATATAATTTTGAGTCAGTAATAACAAAAACCAATTTTTTCATTATCAAGTTTAATTTGATTACCTTAGCTTGATATTAATATACTCTGATTATTCAGCATTTGTTTAACTAATTATTTTAGGCAAATATATTAACAAGAGTATAGACTGGGTTGAAATTGACTCAGAGCATTTGAAGTATTGCATTTCTAATTAATCAGTAACAAATCAATAAAATTAAACTTTTACAAAAGAATCATCTGAGTTAGAGCTTATTTCTATCAATAATTTGGTCAACTTTTCCATTTTAATATTATATGTCTGGAGAAAAAATGGAAGATGTTACTATAATATTTTCCAAAGGGAAATGGGTGCCCTGCACCCTGTTTCCATTACTAAAATTTCTGTATCTCCAAATTTGTCTGTTCTAAATCGTATCCTTCACATTATTCATATTTATTTTGGTAGAGGAAGGCCAAAAAAAAAACTTTGTTGGAAAGAGAGCTCACTTTTTGAGATTCCCTGTACCACTACGTGCCAGTATTGAGATATGGCTGCTGAGGAGAAGATTCATGGCTAACACCATTAAAGATTGCATCTTGTTCTTGTTCCGATACAAACCATTTAATGGGCTCACTCGTTCAATTTAAATGGAAAAATTGATGCAACATTAAGTATAATGATTAACAATTTTTCTGATGAAATTAAGAAAGAACAAGGTGCCATTGTTTCTCTTTAATGACTTACAACTTCAAAAAGCTCAAATTGTATACTGTTTTGACTTTCTATAGTGATTGATTATCTGCTTTTGAAATTCTAATTTCTATAGCTTCTGCAAATACTTGCAGCTTTCAGCTTCAGAAATACAGAAATGCTGGGTCTTTTGTACTTCCAGTTGATCCTAATGACAAGGAAACTTGGGGTGACAGTGAACACAGACTTGCATATGTGTCGGAAACCACTGTAATCTTCAAAGATATTGTTCAAGTCCGAGATGATCAATGGTGGAGAGCTCTTTCAACTGGTTATATAACTCAATGGGCTGCAATGTATCCTCAAAAAATTGATGCACTCTTCTATGCTCACTCTGTTGATGAAGTTCGTGCACTTTCACCTCTACTCGAAAAATTCAGGTCTACTGTTGGCAAGAAGGCCTATATTGTTGTCTCTGGAGGCAATTTTTGCCCTTGTGAAGATGCTGCCAGTGCGCTCAATTGGCCTAAGGTTGTTTGCAAAGAGAGAAGATTTAAGATTTTCGATTTGGCAATTGGAGCTCTTTCTGGTATATCAAACTCAGAGGTGCCTGTGGTACAGGCAGTGTACTCTAGCATGAAAGGATTGATCAAAATTCACAACCCTAGTGTGGTAATAACAGTGTCTGATATCGATCCTAATGTGAAGAAAGCTTTGAAGATGGCAACTGAAACCAAGTCAAATGGCACAACATTGGTTCTTTTACCAAGGCCTTCTATTTCAAAGGTTCTTTGGACGGCTGATCTAAGATCAACAGCATTGCCAAGTAAGATTCCTAACTTTTCTTACTTCAATTCTATTTTTGTCCGTGTGGCATTAGAATAGGAATGTGTCTAGTTGAATTTTAGTGGTAATAAAGTACAACATTCAGTCAAGTTTTTCAAGCAGTAAATCATCAGATCTGGCAACTCCAGAACTTCCTAACGTTGTTAAAGGATTTCTGCTACCAAGAATGATACTGAAACTACAAACTTCTGCTTGTATGTCAAAGCTTCTAATCTGCGTAGATATGTGTAAAGTTGTTGGAATCTGGCATGAATATCCGGAGTCAAACTCAGCAAATCCCCAAAAGTAGGAATAAGGAATAGGTGGCATTTTTTTTTTTTATGTGTTAATCACTTTTTCTTTATCTAATGCAATAGTGGTAATTTTTCTGTTTTTAATGAATTGAAGCTTTTCTATATAGCTGAAAACAGGCTTTGGTTCAATAATCTCTCAAAGTCCTTTGCAATGAATATTCAACTCAACAACCAACTTTTATCTCTTCCTTTTCTGAGGATAAATTACTTAACAATTTGTTGAATGCAGATTGGAACAAAATGCGGATTTCTGTCAACATAGTTACCCAAAACCGTGTTCATTCCTTGACAAGGCTTCTCAAATCTCTGAGTAATGCTTACTATCTTGGGGATGAGATTCCAATCAGCTTCAACATGGACTGTAAAGTGGATGAAGCAACTATGAAGCTAGTAAGCTCTTTCGACTGGCCCCATGGCCCTAAAACTCTCAGAAGAAGAATCATCCAAGGTGGCCTAATTCGAGCAGTCAGTGAAAGTTGGTACCCTGCATCTGATGATGATTATGGTATCCTACTCGAAGATGACATTGAAGTCTCTCCATACTACTACTTATGGATCAAATATGCTCTCTTAGCCTATCACTATGATCCTCAAGTGTCACTCCCCGAACTCTCTTCGATCTCTCTTTATACTCCTAGATTAGTTGAAGTGGTGAAAGAAAGGCCTAAATGGAATCCAACTGAATTTTTCAAGCACATTCACCCGAACACACCATATCTACACCAGCTTCCTTGCAGTTGGGGTGCACTTTTCTTCCCTAAGCAATGGAGAGAATTCTATGTTTATATGAACATGAGGTTCACTGAAGATGCTAAGGCAAACCCAGTTCAGATTCCTAAATCCAGAACAAATGGTTGGCAAGCTTCCTGGAAAAAATTCATGATTGACATGATGTATCTAAGAGGCTATGTCAGTCTGTATCCGAACTTTCCAAACCAGGCAAGCTTTTCGACAAATCATATGGAACCAGGAGCTCATATCAGTGCAAAAGACAATGTTGTTAAGCATGACAAGACAGATTTTGAGGTACCATTGTTGCAAGATGATTTCAAAACCTTGTTGCCAAATGGGAAGTTCCCTCCAGCTTCGAAATTGCCATCACTAAACCTGTTCAATCAACCTGTTTCTCTAAAGGGTCTCAAGGCTGCTGGTGCTAAGCTAGGACAAGATGTGCTAAAATGTGACAATGCCACGGAGATTGTTGCTGTTGATCATGGAACAGGTCTGCCACTGCGCTGCATGAAATTCTGAAAAAAAAAATATTGAATTGTGATTATTGATTATTAATTCTTTGTTTCTTTTGAAATATATAGTTGTGTAATTTTGTTCTTTTTGCTTTATTTTGTTGATACAAAATTTGTTGGAAGAGATTAAAATCAGTCGAGGAAAGAGAAGAAGCATTTGTTGGGGATGAATTGGGATTATGTAAATCAGTGTAGCCGCAAAGTGGCTACCGTAAATCATAATAGTCTCCTAAGCAAAAGGAAACAAACAAATGTACGTTGCTAAATATCTTAAAATCTTAATTCATGAGAATCTCTTGCATCTCTCATCTCTCTTCACATAAATAAATAAGCATTCATTATTGTTGCTGCCTTTACCAAACACGACACTTAAAAGAAAAAGGAAATATAATTTAATAACATTCCATCAACTTAAAGTATGTAAATAGAATTATTTTGAAATTTTCTAAAAAGATATTTAAAAAAAAAAAACCTTTTTTAAAGATTAAACAATTTGATATAACTTTTTAGAGTAGACCTTTTATAAATAGAGTTTTTGACAAAAAATGATGAGTTATTTAATTGTCACAAATACAATCTTCTAGTAAAAATTTTGTAATTGCTTTAATAGACAATTTTTTTTTTTTTAAGATTATGTTATAAGAAAAATTGAGTAAAATTTCTAAAATAAAATAAATGTATTTCAAACAATTTAATCTAAAAAAATTGGGAAACTCTCTACTTCCAAAAGTTTTTTTTAAAAAAAAAAGGAAGTAGAATTGTTTTTTTAACAATCAAACAACACAAAAATAAAATAAAATATATACAAACAAAAATTTTTTACATTAAAAAAAAAATCCCTTTTAACCGATAGAGAAACCAAACCAAACACACCCTAAGTATCTCTTGTAAACACTTTTTCTTATGTTATTAATTTTACAATAATATATGTATAAATTTCTCTTCTCATATAAGTTGATAACAATATCATATTATTAATACATATAATAGGACTCTTAATTAAATATGATATATCTTAATATAATATTTCTTACTCTTAATTTAATACGATATATCTTAATGCAATGTTTCTTAAAAATGATTGGTTAGTCATTTTTACATTATTTCAAATAGAAAAAAAAAATTGTTACCACAATAGCATGACAAAATGTGACTTTCAGAGGAAACTATTGCACACATACCAAAGAATAAAGTGGTTTTCAAATGCAACAAAAATAAAATTGACTTGTAACCTAAAGAATCGAGCATAAAATTGATGCATCTATTAGCTATATCTATGAACAACATGAAGTACATTATTAGTTGTTTGATTTTTGACAGACATGTGACACATCACCAAAACCCAAAATATCGTTGCATTCAGTAGAAATTAAAGAGGTTATAGTTATAGTAATTGTTAAATTAACATCTAAAAATGGATGGGTAGGTGCAATAAGCAAATCGCATAGAAGCAAAGCAAAAAAGACACATATGGGATAATGGGTTAGGAATTTCTAGTATTGAATCATGCATCTCTTTGTCTATTAGATAACCTATCAATTTCATTTTATAAGTAGCTAATCATGAATCTAGTCTATTTGTGGTGTAATATTTTTCTATTAGTGTAAGATCACTATTTTAACAAATCTAACTAATGAATTTAAACAGATGATTTAGTGATAAATAAGAGATAATGATGTAGAACATCAACTTTGGATGATAATTAGAGTGTAATTTTTTAAAATTTTATTAAATTTTTATTTGTAACGTATTATTTTAAAGTTTTTGATGAGACTTACATACTAGGTCAAATTTTGAATTTTTATTGTTAAATTTAGATTCTATTAATTGTATTTTTACTTATTTTATTTTTAACATTTTATAAAGATTATGAAATTTTAAATAAATAATAATAATAATAATAATGTATTTTTGCTGTAATTAAACGAAGATCTAAAATGAGACGTATAGATTTTTTTCAAGATTTAGTGAACTACAAAGAAAGCACGTGATTCGGCTAGCTCAATGAAGTAATGGACAACGTCCAAGTGGCAGCAGAGGCGCATGGACACTGACAACGTACTCTAATCAAATGGATAAATTATCAAATCTATTTCCATTGAATTTTGGTCAGATTAGATTTGGGCCCGAATGCTCTTAGTCTTATACATCGGTTTACTTTTTTATTTATTTCTTCACTCGTTGTATAATTTAATACGATTTTTTTTTATCTTTCTTTAATCAATTTGAGTAATAATATGGGTGTCACAAGTCTGGAATTAAAATTATTAATTTTGTTACAATAATCATATAATTACCATATGTTTAATGCATTAATTTATGTTAAAAGAGTTATAATCACTAGCAAAAATGAGATAATGACTGTATTGATTAATATAGAAATTTTGCTAATATTTTAAATTAATAATTTTAATAATTTGCATGTTTTCAGATAAATATTGTATACCTTCTATCTATATTTTAATATTAATTTAGACAAATAAAATAACATTTATTATTTATTAAATAATAAAATTTAAAATTATTACACAACTCAACTACCAATATAATCAAATCAGTGTTATTTGAAAAACAATTTTGGGAATGAACTTCAAAGCATTGTTATTATCTTGCTTTAATTGTACAACATTAATATTTATCAAAACTAGGAGTAGTAAATGCTTACCATCCTTGGCTCTGTGTACTTCAATTTCTGGTTTACGTTTGAAAGCAATGTTGTTATCCTACTTTATTTGTAATGTTGTACGACATTTAATTATTCATATGAAAACCAAATTACCTTAATAATTAAAGTGTTACGGTAATGATCCACTCTACGTGGCACACAATGAGTGGTTCAGAATACCGGTGAACAAACATACCCGTACCATTATGAAAGCCTACTTTGCAAATTCAAAAATAAAGGCGGGGGCAATATGGTAAAAATGAAAAATAAAAGCAGTTTTTTTTTTTTTTTATGAGTTTTAGTTTCATCCAACAACAAACACCAGGTGTCCCTCTTCTCTTCTCTTCTTTTCTCTTCTATGTTGTGATAAAAACCTTTATAAAAAAAATCTCTCTCTCTCTCTCTCTCTCTCTGCGTCCTTTCTGTCTCACAAGATCGACACAAAATAGCTTGTGAGTATCAAAC
>JAXCLQ010000005.1:14861581-14884796 GCA_035584115.1 Cedrela odorata | reverse complement strand
TTGACTAGTTGGCATTTGATGGTAACATTCTGCACACTTTATGCTGCACAAAGATTCAATTTGTTTGAGAGCAAGTCTGTTGACATGAAAACGGTCATGCTATTTGGCATTCTTAATGGCATTTCAATTGGACTTCTCAACTTAAGCCTTGGATTCAACTCTGTTGGATTCTATCAGGTACACAAGACACGGAAATGATTCTACTAATTAAATAATTAGAATGCATATTTAGTATTAACTCTTTATTGGGTGGTTAATTTTATGGCAGATGACGAAACTTGCAATTATCCCATTCACTGTGTTACTGGAAACCATTTTCCTGAAAAAGCAATTCAGGTTTGATATAGATATATATACACACATGCAAATGCAAGAGATCAAATATTGGTTACATACAATTTTGTAAACAGGCTTTCTTTTCCAAGATTATTGAACCTCATTTTATTTATTAATTAATTGCAGCCAGAAGATAAAATTATCTCTGCTTGTGTTACTGATGGGGGTTGGCATTGCCTCTGTGACTGATCTCCAGCTCAATATGGTCGGGACAATCATCTCTTTGCTTGCCATTGCAACCACCTGTGTTGGTCAAATTGTATCCTTTTTTAAACGTACCCAAAATTATTTATTTTTAAATTAAAAAAGAATAGACATATATTGATAATGATTCATTTTGATAGTAATTATTTGTGTGAAAAGAGCTAGGGCTCTATTACTATGAGTATGAGTTATTCTTAACTTAATGGTTGAATTCAGCTGACAAACACAATACAAAAGAGATTGAATGTGACTTCCACACAGCTGCTATATCAGTCAGCTCCATTCCAAGCTGCTGTTCTTTTTGTCTCAGGCCCTTTAGTTGATCAGCTCCTCACCAAGCAAAATGTTTTTGCCTACAAATATTCTCCTATTGTCTTGGTAAGTACTATATATCTTCTTTTTATTCAAATTAAATACAGGTAACAAAATTTCCCACAACATTTGTAACCTAATTTCATTCAAAATTATTGCAGGTTTTTATCATCCTTTCATGTCTTATATCAGTATCTGTCAACTTCAGTACATTTTTGGTTATAGGCAAGACATCACCTGTTACATATCAAGTGCTTGGCCACCTTAAAACCTGTCTTGTTCTTGGCTTTGGTTACACATTGCTCCATGATCCATTCACAGAAAGAAACATCGTTGGAATTTTGGTTGCCATTTTTGGAATGGGATTGTATTCATATTTCTGCTCCCAGGAGAATAAAAAGAAACAATCGGGAGACCTCTCTTTGAGCTCTCAGGTATGCAATACATACGCTTGTCTTCCCTATAACTATAAACTTTCTGTTTTTGCAAATGGGAAACTGAAAATTGGTATGGTTTATTTGTTTGTTCAGATGAAAGATCATAAGGATACAACAGCACTTTTGACTCATCATCAAGATAAGGAAGGTCATGAAGTTAAGAAAGCAACCAAGGATTCTCTTGTTTGAGTGATGAAAATTGAAATTGCTTATAGAGTTTGTTATGAGATGATATCTCTTGTATTATTATCTTCTTTCTTTATTACACTTGGGTTGAGTGTAAGTGATTAATTCTTTAAATAAGCCTTCTTTTTTCTTTCAACGAGTGTTGTCATTCAAATCATTTCATATACTTTCTTTTCCATGGGTTGTAATGTCAATGGTATAGAATGTGTTCCTTAGTCTATTAAGGTCATTCCAATAATAGACCAAAAATTTGAATTAAGTTTGCAAGAGTAACAAAAGAATATAATAGATTTGGTTGTGATGGATAATAGAATCACAACTATTACTCTCTTTTTTTCATTTTTATAAAATTTATTTATAAATAAATAATAAACTTTTATATGATATATAATATATTAGTTTTGCAATCTATATTTTGTGGTGGCGTAACCAAACAATGAAAAATTCATCTCATTCAATCTTTTTTTCTGAATTGTACCCTTATGTTGTCCGTTCTTTTTTATTTATTTATATATTTATTTATTCATTCTTTTTATTAGTTATTAATATATAAAAAAAAAAAAAAAAAAGAACAAGGTTTGGTTTTTGGAGATTTTTCAGAAATAATTAACATGTTAGGTCATGTCATTCTATTGTGATCTAAAAAGGCCTATAAACTCCAGCTTTGAGAGTGTGAGAATTGATTGGTGTTACCAAGTCTATAAATAATTGAATGCCAACAATAAAATATATTTATTTGTACTTTGAGTTTGAATGTACATAATTCATATGCTAACTACACCCAATTTCTGTATTATAATGAAAACTTAACTTGCATGAAAATATTTGTTTTTTGGTCTATAAATAATTGAATGCCAACAATATATATATATATATATATATTTTGGATTATAGAAATGACTATTTGTACATTGGGCTGGAGGTCGTGAGTTCCTTTTAATGGACTGACTCTAGCCCTACCACTCCATTTTTTAGTATTGCAAATAATAATAATAATTAATCAATTACCTCTAATACTCAAAAGTATTTACTCTACAATTGTGGTTTTATATATATATATATATATATATATAATTGCAATTAAAAATGTTTAAAACATTTACGTTATTATATATAAATGTATAATTTTACATCATTAGAAATATAAAAGCAAGGTCTATTATTAATATATTTATTTTTGACACGATATAAAAAATTAATTTTTATTATTATTATTACGAAAAATAATACAATATATTTTGATTAAAAAAATAACTTAAACTTTAATAGTTTAAATTATTAAATATAAAATATGGAATATAACAAAAAAAAAAAAGTAAAAAGAAAAAAAATGAGATAATATTTGCACATAATGTAATAAAATATATTTATAAAAATATTATAATAAAAATTATTATTTATTAATTACATAATGGGGACGAATTGGAGAGTAGGTACCCTTGCCCAAAACAAGGACCAACCAGGGAATCCATCCTAAGAAGTTAGAACATAAAAACAGCGGGGCCGTTAAGAGTCCCTAAACCGGCACTATTAAAATTTGATTCAAGCATAGTTTCAATAATTATTTTTGTAATAAATAACAATACTAAAAAGAAGACAATAACAATAACAATAATTATAATTTGTAATTAACAGAATGAAATTAAATATATAATAATAAATATTTGACTGGTGTAAGTCCAGATTTCTTTCCCCCACCACCCCCCCCCCCCCTAACGGATCCCCGTAGAAGCAGTTGACCTATACTCACATTGTTTGTGACCCAACTTTTAAGAGACTTCGCTTTTTCACCAACATTTGTGAAAACGACATGTTCCTAAAAGCTAAAACGACGTTACACGAAATAATAAGCAAGGTAATCTGTCTGTATATATCATATGATAGGATATTATATTATATTATGCTTATTACATTTAAAGAAAAATATCTGTTATTATAATAAGGTTTTGATGATTATTTGCCAGCTCAGATAATGACCTGACCCACTTGGTTCATAGCCAGGTTTTTATTTTTATTTTTATTTTTTTAAAAAAAAACTGTAACTTGTTTGATATTGACTTTTGAAATATATCATAATCCATATTCACCACCAAATTTTTGATAATAATATAAATATAGTTTGTAATATGAAATGGAATTTTGTTACTTAATTTTTTATTTTAATTATTTGGTTGTAATTTTTAATTTTTTCGTTATAAATTTTATTTTTGTAATATTTTCTAAACTTTTAAATATAATACTTGGGTTAAAAATGTAACCAATTCAATTTTAAAAAAAAAAAAAGGAAAAAAGAAATTATACGTTACATTTCGAAGAAGCATGGATGAAGGTGTGCTCAAATGGCACCACCAAATCATAGCCTGATACGTGGACAAGTAGCAAATGTATTTTCCCTCTCTTTTATCGTCTATAAATGGTAAGGCTGATCGTGGATTCTCTCTTGTATAAATAATAAATTATGTTCATTTGTGTGTTTGTTTTCTCTCTCAAAAAATTATTTGTTGATTTATTTTACTTGATTATTTGAGTGTTTACTTTTTTAATTTGACTATTGAAGTGTCGATAACACCATCCTTGATTTATATATATATATATATATATTATTCTTTCCTTAATTTTTATATTTTTTAGATATTTAAAAGCGTAAACATATTGTATTTAATTAATCGATATAATTTATATGTATTTAAGTAGTTGTCATTCACGTTCTCTACACGTTCTCTACGTAGACAATACATACTGTAGTTTATACATGAATGAGTTTTTGGTATCAATAAATAACACACATGGAACATCCTATTTATTCTCAAATTTCAAAAATTAAATTTATAATTTTCAAACTTTTACTTTTGAGAAATCATGATACTTTGACATTTCATCATCCCATCCCAAATATATAATTAATTGAAAATGATTTAAGAAGTGGTCCTATTTTCTTCACAGTGCATTGGAAAATACCAAAAAAAAAAAAAAGAAAATGTTGATGGCGTGGATGCAGAAATGTTGTTTCCTACGAGAAAACATCTTTTGGTACTAAATAAAACAATGATATTGTCATTGTGTTTGTGGATTACGACTTTTGATTTAATAGTACACTACATTGGCATTGCCATCTTACGTATGGGAAATCGTAATGTATTGCTTTCCAACTGCAAACATACATATAGTGATTTCCATATCCCAAAATCTTATAACATTTATTATTATTATTATTATTATTGTTATTGATTATAAATATAAAAATTAATTTAACTTAATTTATTTTTATTATTTATTGATGACTATCAATATATATTTTTATTATAATTTATTTACATAAATATAATTTTCATATCTAATATAATTTCAAGTCAACGTAAAATAATACAACAATCTTAGAAGGTTATTAAATTAATTTAATTTATTATTTTTGAATTATAATGATTCTCCAAATACACTATATTTTAAAATAAATACTTATTAAATGTTTTAAAATATTAAGCAAACAAAATTTCTAAATAATTTGATAAATATATATATATATATACACACACATTTAATTTTATAATATACAGTATTTATTATTGGTCATTTTAACATATTTAACTTATATTATTTAGTCGCGAGCGCTGTGTGTTTTTTTTTTTCAATTAAGATATTGTTTTAAGTCATATTTTAATAAAATTCACCATTTATTTAACTACCATAAAAATAATATCTAATAATAATAATAAGACAAGTTGACCGTGACATCTTTATAGGTGAGCCTGCACTAGATCTTGGTGATCTACATACTAAAAAACAAATAAATTTATAATTTTAAATTAAATAATAAAATGTAAGATGTAAGAGGAATAAATTTTTTAAAAAATACATATAAAAAGTTTTAAATAGAATGGGTGTATATATCCCATCATAAGTACGTTTATTTAACAATTTTGTGTGTGTGCGCGCGCGCGTATATGCATATATTGAAAAATTAATTATATGATTAATAATAACAATGAAAAAGAATATTTAAAAATTAGAATTTTATTAAATAAAAAAATGTTAAAAATATAAAATATTGTATAAATTACTATTTGTTCAACAAAAATATAACATAATTCTTATTATTTATTTTTATTAACCGTATTAATTTTTGTAATTTTGGCAATTAATATATTTATAACATGTAAATATATATATATATATATATAATTATTAGATATATACAAGTGAGGGGTAATCAGTCATCTGCCCTATAAAAAGAAATCATTGGTTAGAGGAGCCGAAAGTTTCGACCTTTCTAAACTTCAAACAAATAAATAAATAAACCAAGTATTGTAAATGTTATTATTATTCTTGTATCTAATGCCAGAGGAATCTTGGCTTTATGATTTTGTCACAGCATCACCACATTAATAATACTCGCCCTTATTATTCGTTATTGCTCCTGTTTAATCAACTGTTAATTTTTTCAATTTCTACTCCAAATTGTTTACTTACTTTTCACTGTGACAATATTATACAATAAAGTATTTCAAAGATTAATGATTTGGTTATTTTAGGGTAAAGAGTATAGATACAAGAAATAATCTGGTTATTATAAATTTTAAGTATATGATTAAAATTATAAATTTTGAAATTTATATTTGACAAGTCATAGTCATAGTCATAACAACCAGCAGATTCTCCACTAAGTAATTAATTGTGTACAAAATGTTCTCCATATATATATATATATATATATGCCAAAAGAATAAGGGTCAATTCAAAGTAAGGGTGGGCAAAAGAGTCAATTTTCTAATGAGTGATTTGCCAGTTAATCCTTGTCTCATGTACGCACGCACTCACCCACCTACGTCTTTGATTTGAGCCAATTCGCATTGCTTTGACGAAGGGAAACAACACAACACAACACAATATAGAAAGCAGGTAACGAAATAAGCGAGAGAGAGAGAGAGATTTTCCTCTACTTTCTTCTCTTTATTTTCGTTTCGCTGGAAATTCACTTGTTCATAATTCTTTCTGTTTTACAGTGATCACTGGATCACTTACCCCACGATCATTTTCTTGATTCTTTTAACTCTGCTCTTGCATGGATTGAATCATTCCTTCATTTATTAATTCAATTTATAAATAATAAAAAAAAATTAATTTTTTTTTTGATGGATATGTCGCAAATCAAGAACGAGGGAAGAATGGAGGGGTGGTTGTACTTGATTCGGTCGAATCGGATTCGGTTACAGTATTCTAGAAAAAGGTATTTCGTTTTGGAAGATCATCTTCTCAGGAGCTTCAAGTCTGCTCCAGATTCAAAGAACGATGTTGGTTCTTGCTCGTTCCTTTCCCACTTGCCAATTTACTTGTATTGCAATTTTACTTATGCTTTGCCCGATTTTAGATTCTGGTCTCTGTTAAAACAATTTGGTTGCAATTATTAAGTTTTTCTCGAGTATTTGATGACAAATTTGCGTTAGTGTATGCATGAAT
Organism: Cedrela odorata; assembly: GCA_035584115.1. Lineage (NCBI taxonomy): Eukaryota > Viridiplantae > Streptophyta > Magnoliopsida > Sapindales > Meliaceae > Cedrela > Cedrela odorata. The sequence continues at coordinate 14,877,867 of JAXCLQ010000005.1, read as the reverse complement.
GATATGTATATTTGGTTTATTTTTGGTTCTGTTTATCATTTTTTTTCACTGTATTATGATGATATTAGGTGCTAAAATGTAGGTTAGTTGAATAAGTTGCGAGTTCAAGAACCCGATGATACTTTAGAAATATCAAACTACCCAATTACAACAACTGAACTGAACTGAGATAATAGACTAAAGTGTTTTGTCTAGTTACATGTAAATGGCTTTAGGTTGTGTTAAAAAATTGAGTAGGATTATCATATGTGCACACAAACTTAATGAGGTACTTTCATAATCTATTTTGTTCACATAAAATTTTGAATACGGATGTTATTTTACTTTTAGTATTGCATTCTGTTTATTTGACAGATTTTGTGACTTCATTTTCAATGGGAATGTTTATTTGTTAATAGTTTTACAGTCCCTTCGTATTACATATTTAAATTATTATCTAGTATGCGAAATTGCGAACTAAGAAGAAAAATCTTAATTTGCTTTTTAGGATCCTGTTAGAAGTGCAGTTGTAGATTCCTGCATTCGGGTCACGGACAATGGGAGGGAGAGCATTCACAGAAAAGTATGTGAAACAATGCTGTTTTGCATAATAGTTATTTATAGTAGTTTATCATTTTTAATCGAGTTTTTGGTATTGATACTTTTTTTTAAGAAGTTTCTTTATTCCACTTGCAGGTGTTCTTTATGTTTACCCTTTATAATACATCTAATCATAATGATCAACTTAAGGTAAGGTAATCATAACGCAAAGAATTGTTGAATTTTTGTAAAATTTTCATGTATAATTTATGAAAGTTCATGACATAGCTAGGAGCAAGCAGTCCTGAAGAAGCAGCAAAATGGATTCATGCGCTTCAAGAAGCAGCTTTAAAGGTTACAAACAGCTTTGTATTGTTAATGTACAGAAGAACTGTTTTATCGTACAGCAGGAGACTAATGCTTCTATGTTACACAGGGTGGTCCATACCAAGGGGATAATGTTGGTTATTCGAATAGCCTTTGGGAGTCTTTTAGGTATATTAAACATATTGCTCTTCAATCAGTTTTCTTTTTCAACATAGTTTATAACTTCTTAATTTTCTGTTATTAGCCTTTTCACTAAAATAGTGTTATTGAACTTGTCTAGGAAAAAGTTAAATGGTTATGAGCTATGGCTGATCTTTGTGGTCAAGAATATTGTCTTTGTATTATTGTGCCATGATGAACTTTCAGTTATCCCAGATTTGTAATGCATGCAGATTGACAGGTTCCAGTAGGGTAAATCACACTAAGTCTATTGACTGGACTCTTTGTTCAGCAACACGCATGGAGCAAGTGACATCTGATGTTATTGCGCCTTCACCTTGGACAATCTTTGGTTGTCAGAATGGTCCGTACTAGATTATTACTATGCTGTTTGATATAGCTCAAGTTTCATGCCTGAAAGTGAAATAGTAAGTGTAATGCAGGTCTGCGGCTGTTTAAAGAAGGAAAAGATAGGGAATCTCATGGGAAGGTTGGTAACCTTTCTTTGTGCCATTTACAGGTTCTAGATCAAAATATTGAATTTCTTTATTCTGTCTGCAGTGGGATGATCATCCTGCAATAATGGCCGTGGGGGTGGTGAATGGGACTTCAGAAGCCATTTTCCAAACCCTTATGTCTCTTGGTGCCTCTAGATCAGAGTAAGTTTGCTTCACATCACTTAAAACTTGTGGTTGAGATGGTAACGTATATTCTAAACTTGCAATTGATAGCACCTTTTAACTTTGGCATTGCTGCATCAACTGATCCTATTTTCAGACAAAAGTTTTATGTTGTTAAAACTATTTGAGTATTGAGTAAGTTACCCGATTTGAAAACTATATTTTTGTAGAAATTTAAACTTAAAATGGCACTGTGTGAACGCAAAAACTACAGAAAAATTGTGTTTAGTGATGAGGTCCATAAACAAAGACAATTTTGAGGGCTCCTGTTGTAAAGGATGTATACTACCAAGCTTAGAATCATATAATCTTGAAATTCAGGATATATGGACTGAAATGCACTCTGAAGTTAATTGTAATATATTGTTTGGGTGAATTATGAACCCCATTTACTAGTTATATTATAGCTAGCCATTATTCCAATGACATTTGTTTCCTTTAGTTGTGTACAATTGTAGCTTTAATTATCAAGTTATTGATCTATGTAAGTTAAAGGTCTCCTCGTCTAATACCAAAAGTAATTTTGCAAATCTGCTTGCAGATGGGACTTCTGCTTCTACAAGGGCAGTGTGGTTGAACACCTTGATGGTCATACTGATATTATCCACAAACAGTTGTATAGTGATTGGTTACCCTGGTCAGATCCTAATCTTTAATCTATATGATCACTTCTTTCGGTGCAGATGCCTAACAGTTTGCATTCAGCTGTAAATCTATACATTTACCTGTTATAATTTGCAGGGGAATGAAACAAAGAGATCTCTTGTTGCGCCATTATTGGAGAAGGGAAGATGATGGAACATATGGTTGTAATGCCATGGAGGAAATTCTCAAAAATTATATCACCATACATAATTTCGAATCAGAAATAACTTTCTTTCATTTATTCTATCACAGTTATACTCTACCATTCTGTGTTCCACAAGAAGTGTTCTCCTCAGAAAGACTACGTCCGTGCCTGCCTTAAAAGTAATGTATGCTTAAATTTAAAAAGAAAAGAGTATTTACAAGAGTTTATCAGAATTTTTTGCGCGCATAAAATGGCAAAATAAACATATAAAGCTAGATAGCTGTTGGTATCTTGAACAGGTGATAAGCTAAGAGTCTATGCGGTCTCTGTCTTTTAAATGTACTGACGGTTGTCTATTGAAATGATTTGACATACAATTGTATCAATTTTGAGGCCTGCTGTTAAACTGACTATATGTTGCTTCAGTATGGTTTTGATAACGATAATAATGGTATTTTTATTATATTTGTATTGTCATTTATCGTTTTATCATCATCCATTTCAATTTTTATTTTTTTGCAATGTGTTGAATATTGTATTTTGCAATCCATTAGTGATGAGATGTCCTGATTTTTGTGTTCTTTTGATTGATATATAATTTAAATTACCAAGGGGAGAATAGGAGATAATATTCTACACTCTCTTGCAGGTGGGGGCTATGTTGTATCACCTCTAAACCAAGGGAAAAAATCAGTTGTAAAGCACATGCTTGCTATTGATTGGAAATGCTGGAGATCTTATCTTCAACCTTCTTCAGCTCGATCTATTACCATCTGCATGCTTGGGAGAGTTGCTGGTATTTCTTGAGCTGTTGCTGGAGTTTTATACAAATATATTCATTAATTGATGTGATTTTCACAATCCTCTATGAAATGAATTGGGAAATACTATTTTCTTATTTCCAGCATTACGGGAGCTTTTTAGAGCAAGACAAGGAAATTATTCTTCCTCTGATTTTTCATCTGGAGAATTGAGTAGAACCAATGGGATACATCGAATGGAAATCCAAACACCAACAGAGGATGGGAAGGCCAAAGAAAATATAAGTGAAGAAGTGGATAGAATCCCTTTAGAACGTGCAAGCCTTGGAGGCCTGAATGATGCTGCTGATGAATTCTTTGATGTTCTGGAACCATTGGACTATGACAACTTAGAAAATGGCTGGACTTCTGATTTTCATCCAGAAATACACTCTCAGGTACCAGATCTGTCAAATTAGTTCTTGTTTCTTCTCATTTATTAAGGGAAGTTGGAGTAGGTTTTAAGGTGTTTTTGCATCAGTTACCTGATCTAAGGTAATTAATGCCTGTGTTCAAGTTTTCTTCAAATTTTGTTCCCGCATAAGTTGCAAATACATTCATCTGAAACAAAATGAATTCTAACTAAAAAAACTGTTATATGATTATTATGATACTCATCCTTCTACCTTCCATCTCTTCTTACCTTCTCTTGCTCTCTCTCCTGTATGCACATACACGGATAGACATGAATATGTGTGGATATAGATATTCCTTTATATCCAACTGTTATTTAATATGTTGATTTATACATGGTTGAGAAGTTTATCCTGAGGCATCCTGACAATTATGTACTTGCTAATCTGATTCTTGTTGCCTCGTATTATGTTGAGCTATCTGTGGGTCCTAATTACTAGTCAACTACCTTCATCATATATGATTTTACATCATTATGTTTTGTTTCTTATCGGGAAAAATAAAAAATAAAAATGTTCAGTCCAGAAGGATGCAACCCTGTTTGCATACCTTTTTCCGACTGCCAGCAGCTGCATCATGGTGTGACATGACCAGCTACCCAACTCTCACCCCTTTAGTTTCTCTGTTCCTGTTGTCTGGTGGATGCTTGAAAATTCTGAATATTGCTTGCTTGGGTTTCCTCACTTGACTCAAGGGTGTTGATGGTTGCAGGATACACGTCATCCAAGGTTATCAACAGCTGCTGGTTTTGTCAGAAAATTGCATGATCTTGCAGGTCAATTTGATTTGGATTACCAATATTCTGCTGAAATCTTGAATTCATGGCAAAAGAAATTTGCTTCTGTTATAGCTGCATGTGATTTTCTTTCTTTCATGACCTGTTGATGTCAAGAGCGTTCTGTTTATCACAGTTCAGAAGAGGGGCTATGTGGACTTACAGGGGTTGGCAAGGGAAGAGAATTTGTCGTGCTGCTATGGAACCACTCTTCAAAAGGATCCTACTTGTACGTCGACTTGCAGTTGGACGTCAACTGATCCCTCTACATTCCTAATTCGCGGAAAAAATTACCTTCAAGATCGTCAAAAGGTATGAATTGCAAAATTAGTAATGAAAAGGCTTTCTCAAATATTGAACTTAAGAGTGCTGTTAGCATGTGAGATTGACTACAATGTAAACACCACACACTTCATGTTGGATGCTATGAATGTGTGATTCATGATACTCTTGTTAAGTTTTTTTTTTTTTTTGGGGGGTATTATTTCTATTGGTAGTCCTAAATGCTTCTATGAGAATCATAGTCTGTTAACAAGCGGTTCTTATTCTTCCTCTGTTGCTTTATTGTTTGTTTTCAGGTTAAGGCAAAGGGCACCTTGATGCAAATGGTTGCTGCAGATTGGCTAAAGTCTGACAAACGTGAAGATGATCTTGGATGCCGTCCTGGGGGAATTGTTCAGGTTAATCTTTAATTGTGTAAAAAAATTTCTACCATTAATAATACTGATTAGGCTCCATAGATGTTGGATTTGCCCCATGATTGTGATTGTAGAAATTTTACAAGCTTTATTCTACAGAAATATGCGGAGAAGGGTGGGCCAGAATTTTTCTTCATTATAAACATACAGGTAATGTCAAGTCAAGTAAGCCTTAACCCATACTATTCTTTTAGCCTCAAACAAAACAAGCCTTTACATATAATATACTTACTATGCATATAGAGTGATAGAATTGTTTATATGAAACAGGTGCCTGGTTCTACAACATATAGCCTAGCTCTATACTATATGATGACTACTGCTGTTAAGGACACATCCTTACTAGAAAGCTTTATCAGGGGGGATGATGCATATCGAAATTCAAGGTTTAAGCTCATACCATACATATCTGAGGTTTGTCAATGACTTTTGCTCATTATCTGGTCTAGAACCTCATAGTGTAATACTTGCATGATATTTCAGTACCTGATAACCTCATTTGCTATACACATAAACAGAGAAACAATATGATTAACATTATTTACCCAATAAAAGAAAGGCTTATTGCATTTTTAACTTAGGTTTTCCTAGTATCCATGTCACTTCGACATTTTTCTTCCATCTCTGTCTTTTTCTCTTCTCTTTATCCTTTTAGTTCCACATTTGTTCATTTATCAAAGTTCCCCGAACCTAAGGCTTACAATGATCTCAATGCATAGATTTGTTCCCTGTAAACTATGGAGCATGAAGTGTTCTTTTCCAGAAAGAGATATATTGCTGTATGTGCTGCTTCAACATTTTTTGTAATCCAGGGCTTATATTTGTTTAAACTTATTTTCTTAGGGTTCATGGATAGTCAAGCAGAGTGTTGGAAAGAAAGCCTGCCTGATTGGTCAAGCTCTGGAAATTAATTATTTCCGTGGGAAGAACTACTTGGAGGTAATTCTTCAAGCGTATTATATTATATGGCGGGTGAGAGTTGGATGACAGCAAGTGATTTAATTATGTCCATATTTTCTAAAACGGATTATGTTGAAATTTATTTACTCAACATCAAATTTTTGTTTCTGTAATTCATACTTTGGTGAAAATCCATATCTATTCATGTGTAAAACTTGCTGGGGCTCTGCAATCCATTAAGAGAGACAACTTGACTGGGATTTACTAGATGGACTGTCTGAGTCCCTTTTTTTTTTTTTTTTTTTTTTTCAAGGTTCACTAATACTGTTTCTCCTTTGTCAAATGATGATTCTTACAGTTGCCAATGTGATTTCAGCTTGGGGTTGATATTGGGTCGTCAACAGTTGCAAGGGGTGTGGTCAGTCTTGTTCTTGGTTACCTCAACAATCTGGTTATTGAGATGGCATTCTTGGTACAGGTAAAACCTCTTTACTTGTATACTGTGGCAAAAGGTTCTTCAAGCTTTCATTTACTTTTATACTCTGGATCCAACCATACAGAAAAAGTCTTTATCATGAATCAGCCCAAGCAGACTAATGTAGCTTATAGATTAACAAAAGAAGTGTATACATGTAAACGTACACAATGGGCCAAGTTATTGCTTTATAAATTCTGACTTAAATGGAACCAATATTCCCAGTGGACTTGTATATTTTGGTCTGACAGACAACAAGAGTTGATAAGTTGCAGCACTAGATGCTACTCTTAATTAATTGGCGGTGCAAATCCCACCTATTCATAATGATGTGTCACTTCACGCACGTTCTAAATTCTGATGTACTTTGACAGGCAAATACAGAAGAAGAGCTCCCGGAATTTCTCCTGGGAACTTGCCGGCTGAATCATCTGGATGCAGCAAAAGCAGTGATGGTGAAGCCATGATTATCGCCCCAACTTCATGTCTTCTTCTTTGCAACAAGTTTCACTTACAAGTTAGTTAGTTCACAGACAAACAAACAGGAATCAAGATGTGTATGCAAAAATGATATACTTTTGACTCAAATGAAAATAGAAATTGGGAGCATCTAATGGTATGGTGCCATATATAATCAAATCTTTGTACGAATGTGTTCAATACTGATTACGTCTTTTTTAACCTAAAGATTATAATTTGTTTATTTTGATAGTTGATACCAGCAAGCAACGAATCAGAAAAATAAAATAATATAAATAAATAAAGGGTAGGCCCCAATGTGATTTCCGTTGCTATGAGAGTATAATTGAGTAGTAGGTCAATGGAGGTGGAGGAGGGTGGCCTCCCTTTGACCCTGCCTAGAACAACTAAAGTGCACCGCAATCCTCAATGTCCACTATTGAAAGCGACACCTTGTGTCACACAACAAACATTATTTTATAATTTAGTGGAAATATGCACCCCACCGATCTCAGACAACGGCAGCACCCATTTTGGTTTTCCCAACACACGTCCTTTCAATTCGGTCTTAAAACTTGATTGTTTCGTAGCTTTTTTTTTTTTTTTTAATAATTTGAAGACTTAGCGGTGGTTTAGGATTAGCGCACATTTTTTAAAAAATAATTTACTTTTCTTTTGTTAAAGAAATAATTAGTTGTACAGAAAATTACTTGAGTATTTAGTAAAGTTTATTTTTTAAAAGCGTCATGAATTTTAAAACTAATTTATATGTATTTAATAAATTTTATTTTTATAATATTATAAATAATTAAAATATACGAATTCTTAATAAAAATTATTTTTATTTTAAGTATTTTTCTTTTATAAATAATTTTATTTTTCTTGTTTTGCAATCTTTATATAATAATAATAATAATAATTTTCATCCTTCTTTTTCAATCTTGAAATAATTTATAATATATATTATTAAAAATGTAATAAAAAGAAAAAAAAATAATTATTTAAGTTTTAATGGTTTTGTTTCTTTATTATTAGAGTTGGAATTCAATGTCTATTTTAAAGTTAATTTTGAGTTTGTATATTTGCAATGAATATATTTGAAAATATATTTAAAGATAAAACTGTTTTCAAAATCTAATTTTATAAAGCAACTCTTTTATTTTTTTTTTTTTTTTAAGGATGAAATGAAATGATTTGTTCAAAATCACTTAAAACAACTGAGTTGTTCAAAATCACTTAAAACAACTGAGTTGTTCAAAATCACTTTTAACTCTACCAACAACATCAATAATAAAATGGTGCTTACTTTAATTGGTAATTTTATATCATCAAATCAAACCTTTCATGTTCTTTACAAATTTGGTTCTTAATATGGGATTTTTTTTTTCAATTTACATATTACCATTTATTCTCGATAATAATAATTATTAATATTTGTGAAATATAATCTCAGCCGTTATAAAAAAAATTATAATTTAAAAAAATTATGTAAAAGAATTAATTTATTGATTCTAACTTCTTATTATTTAATATTTTAATATATATATATATATTTTCAAACAGGTAAAATATTTTCATTACATTAGTTTATTTATTTATTCAGAATTAGGAGATACATTAATTTAGGATTCAGAAGAATATTAATTATTATTATTATTATTATAAATATAAATAATAATAAATAAAAAAGAAAGAAACGGTTTGTCCATAATTTAGGCATTAGACAATCATTCCTTGAATCATATTATTATTTAGTTGGTTCATCAATAATAAATGAAATTCATTTGTGTTCTTTTACTAATTTACCCCTTCACAACAAATAAATAACATCCTTCTTCTTCTTCTTCTTCTTCTTCTTCTTCTTCCAGTTGGTTAAAATCGCTCTCTGACTCTGTGTTCGGTTTTTGAACGCAGATTCAGAAACCAATCCAAATTCAGCTCTTTTCAATCTTAGGGTTTTTCTTTTTCTTATAATTTTTTATTTTTATTTTTATTTTTATTTTATGTTCTGTGTGTGGGGCCAGTTGGAAGTATTGTTGTCTGTTAGAGTCACAACAGTAGTGGAGGTAATTTATGAGCACGAGATCCCGAAACTCTATACAGGTAGACCACAACATGTACCATTGCTTTTCCTTTTCTTTTTATTGTCTTCTTCTTCTTCTTCTTCTTCTTCTTCTTATTATTATTATTGATTTTACGTGTAAAATCATTAGTTTGGTGAATTGTTATTTGGCAGTCATCGGAGTATGAAATAAGAAAATGGATCCTGCACTGAAAATTGCTGTGTTGTTGATACTTCTCGGATTGGGTGCGTATAATAAATGTTAATACTTTTCATTCTTGTTTATTTGTTTTCTTGTTTGTGTTCTTCAAATTATGTTTTTTCTGCGTTAGTATTCAGTATCTGAAGGGTAGTAAATGGTGATACGGAAGGCTGATATTGTTATTGGAGAGTTGTAAAGATTATTTGTTAATTGTGTTGTTATATTTTGGCTCGGTAGTACCTTTGACGAAATATTTGATATTGTTTTTTTGCCTTTTAGAAATGATTGACAACAATTGAATTGGATTTTTTCTAATAATTTCGTTTAGCCAATGTAAATTCCAAAGTTTTTCTTCCTCAACGCTATCCTTTCCCTATTCAGCACTATTTTGTTTTTGTATTGTTGCCATCAGTGAAATATTGCAAACTTAGCATTTAGATCTAATACAGAGATGGAAAAAAAAGCTTGTTTGTTATTGGACTCGGGACTAGGGAGTTTGCTGACTATAATCTGTTAATAATTCATATGCAGTAAAATACTTTTGAATTTCTCTTCTTTAAAAAAAATAAAAAATTGTCCTTTTCGTGGCTTTTACTGATGTTACTGTCTTGTTTCTGTGCCAGTAAATGCCTCTCCTACTAAAAAGGATTTTGGACAATGTGAAAGAATTGTCAGAGAATGGGCACATTCTTCACTTGTTCAAGAAGAGAAAGAAGACAAGCACACGCTGCAAGATTTGCTGTTTTTCCTACATGTCCCCAGAACTGGAGGGCGGACATACTTCCATTGGTAATTTCCCTATGGATGCAATGCAGTTACTTAGAAACTGTGACCCAGTTTTAACTATCATAATTTATAATCCTGGTAATTTGTTATACTTGCAGTCTCCTGAAGAAGTTGTACTCTGGCTTTTCGGAATGTCCTCGTTCTTATGACAAGCTGCGGTTTGATCCAAGGTACTATCTTGTTGTTTGTGTTCCGTTGTTTATGCTAGAAACCTTTGCAGTATTATTTTTTTGATATGATATTTTATCAAATAATTTGAAATTTTTGTAGCAAATAATCTTTCTTTTATTTCCTAGTTCTTAACTTGGAATTTAGTTTTACCTGAAGTAGATTATTGAACTGGCTTAACGGCTCTGGAAGCTAGAATAGTCATAGGAAATATAGAGAGAAAAACCTCTCTAGAAAGGAGATATATTTTACTTATAATCATATATTTGTATAGGGAATAAGTTGGAAGCTTCAATGGTTGATTGAGAGAAGTGGATTGTTATATGATGCAGCCATTGTTTTTTGTTACTCAGATATGGTATTTCTTGTAAGAATAATGATTGGAACTGGAAAAGGGAAAAAACACTATTGAGGGAAGAAAGGATCTGAAGGAATTTTACAACACATTTTTTGTTCATATACTTTCGATTTCAAGTTCTTTCTTTAAGGTTTAACATGGTTTACCTTTTTTGAATATTTTTACAGTGGAGATGAGAAGCTTAAGTGTTGCTTTAGTTCTTCCACTAAGTTAACTTGTAATCAACTAATTTTCTTTTTGCAAAAGTTGGGAGAAGTAAAAGAACAGTCTTCACACCAGTTTCTCATGTAGCTGAACTGTGACTATATATATATATATATATATATTTGTCTTAAACAAACTTTACCGTAAATTTTTAATTAATTTTGCTTGTCGTTGGAGCTATAATTGATCTAATTTTTGTAATTTCTGCAGCAAAACAAACTGCAGGTTGTTGACTACTCACGATGACTATAGCATGATGTCCAAGCTTCCCATAGAGAAAACATCAGTGGTGACAGTACTAAGGAATCCAATAGACCGTGTCTTTAGCACCTATGAATTTTCAATAGAAGTAGCAGCAAGATTTTTGGTGCATCCTAACTTAACTTCTGTCACAGAAACAACTAAACGCATACGCTCTAAGAATAATGGAGTTAGCACCCTGAATATATGGCCTTGGAAGTACTTGGTTCCGTGGATGAGAGAAGACCTATTTGCTCGGGTATGTTTGTGTTGTATATTTCTGCTGGATGTCTTGTAAAATCTTTTTCCTCCTTTTTTATTTTTTTGTTCTTACCACACACCCCACTCCACCCCACCCCACCCCACCCCACCCCATGCACAAAATCTTTTTCTTCCTTACACTCCAACGCTATACGATTTGCTTTTCTCATAAAAGTCCATTAGTAATCCATGGTTATCCCAGTTGTCATCATTATTTTTCTTTTCCCCTACTCATAGTAGGTCTCTTAGGAGATATAAATTTATGTACATACAGAAGGGAGAAGGCTTCCTGGATGATCAGATGGCTAAATCATGGATTCCTTAGAAAGAGCATGCATGGATTTTTATATCCCATGCTAAACAAATGAATCCTTTGACCCCAAAGTCCAAGCTTCACTTTGGACTTTGGTGTCAAATGATGAACCATTCTGGTGTTTTTTTATTCTTACATTTTTTTATTGATCTTTCATTATCAATACAAGATTCTGTATTATTAAAATAAATAATTAAATAAAAAGCAAGGAGGTGAACTGATGTAGAACATCTAGGCTAGTTTGGCATTGTTTTATTTTGTTTAAATTAGACTTTAATTTCTTGTTAGAGATGTGTTTGAGTTATTTATTTTAGTTAGTTTTGTTATTGTAAGGTAAGAATTCTATTTCTCATTAGAAGCAGATTTCTTTCCTTTAATTTTCATTGTTTTTGTTGGGGTAGGATTTCTATTTCTTATGGGAAGTAGATTTCTTTCCTTTAATTTTCATTGTTTTTGTTGGGGTAGCATTTCTATTTCTTATGGGAAGTAGATTTCTTTCCTCTTTTGTTTAGATTTATGCCCACTATAAAAAAGGGCCTTATTGTCAGTTTTAGAATTAGACTTTAAAGGCTTTCAGATTATTGAATAAAGATTATGATGGTTTCCCCATATTTCTTCTAGATTTTCTCCCCTTTCTTTTATTACTATGTGGTGCTACATCATGAACTCTATTTATGAGTAGCCTTTCTGTTAGAATATATATATATATATATATATATATATATTTCTATATATATATATATAGAAATCTGTGGTGTCATGAAGAAAGTGTAACCTTGTTAAGTGTTAGTTGTCATACTTCCTTCATTTAAAGTCAACATACTTCACATTTCAATCTCTCTCTCCCCTTCCTTTACTCTGCAGGCCATTTCTATACTTGTCTAAGAGGGCATGTTCACAGTGGAACATGATCCCTAGGAGGATTAAAAATGCTATTTGTTTGTAGATTGCTATATAATGGCCTTGCACCATTAATTGTGATAAATTTTACATATTCTACTCTGATGGAACAGAGAGATGCCCGAAAAATGAAGGGCTTAAGGCATGTTAACAGCAATGACTCGTACAACATGGAAGAAGTTGTAATGCCATTACAGAAATTCCTTAATGAACCAATAACTTGGGACATTGTTCACAATGGAGCAACATTTCAGGTACTCTATCTTGTGGTATCTCTTCATCACGTTGGGCTCATGTATTTTCATTACTTCTACTTAGACTTCATTTAGGATTGTGGTGCTTCTACTGTGCTTTGGAAATAAAGCTGAAAAGTTGGTGTTTGATAACCCCAACTTTTAGTGGGGCCCACTTATTTTTCATTAATATTTAACATCTAGTACTTCCATCTCACAATAACTGTGCTTAAACCGCCACACCTTAATACCAAACGAAGCCTTAGTTTGTGTTTTTGTCTGTTGTCTCTTAGAAGTATTCCTAAACATGCGGTAGAGATGTGGATGCGGATTTCCACCGAGTTTCTTACAGGATTGTAGCCATAAAAAACTGAATTGTCAAATTTCTCATCAAATATTTTCTATTGCAGGTTGCAGGATTAACTAACAACTCATACTTAGCAGAAGCACATGAAGTGCGCCATTGCGTGCAGAAGTTTAAGATTCTTGGTGAACACGTGCTTCAAGTTGCAAAGGTAATTGGGAAAAGGTATTGAGAGTTGTGGATAAATTTATTTCATAATGTTATTTTTCTGATAGTTGTTCTCCTTATGGTTGCAATCATGATAGATACTTGTAAATCTTGCAGAGGAGGTTGGACAATATGCTCTATGTTGGTCTCACTGAGAACCACAGAGAATCTGCAAAAATGTTCGGGAATTTGGTTGGTGCACAGGTCATCTCACAGGTAGCAGCATCAAACTCTAGTATGGAGGATCCATCAACTGATAAATCAGGTTAGTTTTGTGAACAATATTTTCTGTTTTTGGTCCATATGAACAACTGCTTCTTAATATGATGCAACAATCTAGTCATTGAGTTCATAGAAATTCCTACAAATAGGAGTTCAACTGGTTAACTTTATTTGAGACTATTCATTAAACATTAATGTCAAACACAACTTATCCAGAAACAAACTTGATTTACTGAAACTTTGGTTTACTAATTCGTTATGTTCCATTAATGTCATTAACAAGTTCAAACACCAATGCTCCATTTGCCCACCTGGGTTGGTGTGTCAGGCTGCATCCTGTTAACTTTGGTTTATTAAATCATATTGGAACTATAGAAGTTCAATTGTACGCAATGAAAAACATAAGGCTGTACTGAGTTCTGGGTGTTGCATCTAACTCCAGTAATGTTTCTACATTTTCATTTTTGATCTTTACATACCTCTTTTTAAATTCATCTGCCTGTGCTACAGAACAGAACTCTTCACTTTCAGATTCTGAGCCTGACAGTAATTACCACCAGGTAAGCAGCATGAACCTTTCCATTTTAGTTATGAGACATTTGGTAATGACACATCAATCAACTGGAGTAGAATTCTTACTGCTGTTTTTTTTTTTCTTCCTGGCTCACAGAATAGCACTTCAGACCAAAAAGCTACTGAGAATGCTTCCACTGAAAATGACGAAGGAAGTAAGGAAAATGTAAGCCTTTATGTGCAACTTGATTTTTGACTATAAAGTATTAAAAAAAATAAAAGAAATAAAAAGGCTTTATATTCTTTGTTTCACTTTACCAGATGACCATGGGAAAACTTATGGAAGATTATGAAGTATGCATTTCTTCCTTGAGAAAATCCCAATCTCATCGACGGACGAATTCTTTGAAGAGAATCTCACCGGCAAACTTTTCTAAGGAGGTACATTTAAGTTTTTTTTGAAGATCATTTGATTATTTGTGATCTTCTTCATTATCAATTTTCCCTTGCTTGTTACTATTATTTTGACCAATGAAATTTTGCAGGCACGTCTCCTGGTTCCAGGAGTAATTCTCCAGCAGATAAGATCACTTAACAACCTTGATTTAGAGCTGTATGAGTATGCACGGGAAATCTTTGCAAAGCAAAATGAACATGCTAGACATAAATTGGTTAGAACAGTAAGCCTCTCCTTCTGTGTGAAATCTCGTTCTCTAGTCTATGTCCCTGGTATCTATCTATCTATAAAGAATGCATCTTTATCAAATGTTCACTTTTCATTTAAAGTCCACTTTTTATATTGTCTTTTTCATATTTACAGCTGCATACGCATCTGCTTGATTTGCTTTAGTCATTTTTTTTTATATTTCCACATGGTGAAGGACAAAGTCAAAAGTTGTGGAAATAATTTAGTTTGTTTGTTTGGCCACAGCCAATGCTCTTTATAGAAAATGTGTATTCTTACATGGTGATGGTGGCCTAACTTAATCACTATATTCATTTTGCAGGAGGGTCTGGAGAGCATGTTGAGCGAATCCTACGGCATCACCCTCTGGCAAGTCTTTTATTTAGTCATGTTTATGGTCTTTGTACTCTTCTTCTTTCTATTTGTAAATGCTAGAAGAAGAACATCAAAAGTTAAGATATGATTGAATGTTGTTCATTTTACAAATTATATAAGAGAGAGACCGCCCACATGCAGAAGAAAAATATATATGTATTTTGGGAACGAAAGAATTTCTGGAATCAGAAGAAAAATACTCTTTCTTCTTCTTATATTCAAATTCAACGACTTGGCCATGTTGTTTTCTGTTGATATGTTTCTCTGTTACAATATGGCCACCTCATTGATAAGAAGAAATCCATGAGAACACACTTGATAATAGTATTTGAGAGGGCAATGAAAACGTCGGTTGAATAACTTGAGTTGCAATCCAAGTGAAAAGATGAAGTAGAGGTGACTCAGACAGACAAGTTTTACTTGAGTTGCTCTTGAAATCCCTTTGCTTACAAGCTACAATGTCTGTCTGATATACCAAATTTTACCGGGAGTGATATTATCACTTGATCAGGATTTTATTTTCGAACAAATGGGATTACATCCTTTCTCTAATTCTTTTCATACAGGTAGTTTCATTCCACTTTTGTTTTGTTGTCTTAATTTTTATAGTCGTTGTTGATTCATCAATTTCTTTTATTAACACATGCCTGTCCTTGATTTGATCTATGTATGATCTACATAAACAGAATTTTGAGTATAAAAATCATCATTTATCTTAATCTTAATTAAACAAATCTTGTTACTTAGTTTTCAAACTCCTTTAATTACTATTTAAATGTGTATTGTTGCAAGTATGGAATTTTCACCATACAAACTTTACAGCCTTTTAACATGAAAACTCTCTCTTTACTACAATTTCACTCTTTTACTTACATACCCGATAATATTAATACTTTAATTCTAAATCTTACTATCTTAAAAGGGTATGACAGATTGGACGATGATTAATTATAAGGTCCCACAGTAACCCCATGTGCTCATCCTCATATTAAAATTTTCTCTCTTCACTACATTACAACAACATTTACCTAAATACACACACACAAAAACAAAATCCCTAAAATTTCAAACCACGACACGCCACGGATTCAAAAGAAAAGGAATCTCACCCACAGCTTCTCAAAATGTCGGTGAATTTTTACACTGATTTCTAAGATCTCTTACCTCAAATTTCTTTCCTTGGTTAATGTCACATTCATTTCTTCTTCATATGCTCATGAAACGTTTGTTATTATATACCTGTTTTCAAAAACCCCT
>JAXCLQ010000005.1:14848511-14859259 GCA_035584115.1 Cedrela odorata | reverse complement strand
CGTCAACAGTTGCAAGGGGTGTGGTCAGTCTTGTTCTTGGTTACCTCAACAATCTGGTTATTGAGATGGCATTCTTGATACAGGTAAAACCACTTTATTTGTATACTGTGGTAAAAGGTTCTTCACGCTTTCATTTACTTTTATGCTCTGGATCCAACTATATAGAACCAGAAAGTCTTTATCATGAAACAGCCCAAAGCTGACTAAAAATTTCCCATCATGCAGGTAGCTTATTAATTAACAAAAGTATACATTATACGGACACAATGGGCCATGTTATTGCATTTTAAATTGTGACTTAAATGGCACAAAAATCCCCAATCGACTATATATTTTGGTCTGACATATTAGAGAGTTGATGAGGATGCAACACTAGATACTACTCTGTACTTCAATTAACCGTGTAAATCCCACCTTTCATAATGATGTATCACTCCATGCACATTCTAAATTCTGATGTACTTTCACAGGCAAATACAGAAGAAGAGCTCCCGGAGTTTCTTCTGGGAACTTGCCGGTTGAATCATCTGGATGCTGCAAAAGCAGTGATGGTGAAGCCATGATTATTATCTCTCCAACTTCATTTCTTCTTCCTTGCAACGAGGTTCACTTACAAGTTAATTCATAGACAAACAGACAGAAATCAGGGTGTGTATGCAAAAATGATTTTTTGATTCAATGAAAATTGAAATTGGAAGCATCTAATGGTGCCATGTATAATCAAATCTTTGTACAGATGTGTTCAATAGTGCTTTTATCTTTTTTAACTTAAGATCATAATTTGTTCATTTTATGGTTGCCATGATTTTGATAGTTGATACCAGCAGCAAATCCAGGAAAAAAAAAAGGGGTAAGGCCCCATGAGACTTCCGCAATGAGGGTGGCTTTGACTCTTGTCTAAACAACTAAAATGCGCCACGTTCCTCGATGTCAACTATTGAAATTGACACCTTGTGTCACACTACTAACATTATTTTATAATTTAGTGGAAGTATGTACCCACCAGTATCACACAACGGCAACACGCATTTTGGTTTTCCCAACGCTTATCCATTGAATTCGGAATTAAAATTCCTTTGTTTATATTCGAATTTAAAATCTTTTTTTATTTTATTTTTTCTTTTTTAAGAAGAGGAAGATGACCTTCTTTATTTGGCAATTATATAACTTAAACCTAGCTTTCATATTCCTTAGAAATTTGTTTCCTTAATGTGAGATTTCTTTGACGTAGATATTAGTATATTACCAATATCATGTTACTACATTTTTTATACAAATTATTATATAGCTTTAACTATAATTAATACATATGAAATATTATTTTAATCATTTTTAAAATTTATATCTATAAATAATATAAAAATAATAGACTCTTGATTCTAACTTCTTTTTTTTTAAAGGATAGAAATATATAAATATTATTCTTTTCGAATAGGTAAAATGGTCAGTGCATTTAGTTTTTAAAAGAAAAAAAAATCACCGAAAATAGAAGATTATTAAAAAACAAAATATTAATTTCCATTACATTAATTTTATTTTATTTTTAAATTTTGTGATACATTAATTTGAAATTCAGAAGAATATTAATTATTAATAATAATAAAAAAAAAGCTGTCTGATGGAGTCCATAATTTAAGGCATTAGATATTCACCAAATAATTATTTAGTTGGTTTCAATGATACATAAGGATATATATGGGTGATAATTTTTAACACGACTCGTTAAACTAACACAAATTTAACACAATATTTAAGAATTTGAGTTGACATAAAATGAGAAGATTATTAAATGCGTAAAATAATATTATACGATTAATAATCGTGTCAAACTTGAGTTTAAGAATTTTTGGAAAGGAAATTTATTTATGACATAATTACTTTATTTATGATTTAATAAATTTATTTTATATTTTAAAAAAATTAGTTATATTTTTATGTTTTAAAATGTATTTAGAAAAAATTAATTAATATTTAAATAAATAATAATATAAATATTATAAAAATATATTATAATATATTAAAAATTTTATGTTAAACCAGTGGAATTAAGATTTCTTCTAGTTTTTGTTATTACATTAACACATGATATGATTAATAATAAATTTTTTTATAATATTTTAATTTATATAGTAAAATATAAAATTAATTTATAAATTTTATTAAAATATAATTTAAATAATTTATTATTAATTATATCATTAATCATAATTTGTTCAAAAGTTAATAAGATCTTAATTTAAATGAGTAATATAATTATAATTTATTTAATTATTTAATAATTATATTGAATTAAAATTTTTAATTGGTGACATAATTATTCAGATCGAATTCGAATTGTCAACAGTGATCGTACGTGATGAAATTCATTTGTATTATTTTACCAATTTTGCCCTCCACAAAAAATAATAAATAACATCCTTCTTCTTCTTCTGCTTCTTCTTCCAATTCGTTTAAGTCGCTCTGTGAGTCTGTGTTCGGTTTTAGAACACAGGCTCGGAAACCAAACCAAAATCTAACTCTTTTTCAATTTTATTTTTCTTTGTGTGTGTGTGTGTGTGTGGGGTCAGTTGGAAGTATTGTTGTCTGTTAGAGTTGCAACAGTAGTGGAGGTAAATTTATGACCACGAGATCCCGGAACACTATACAGGTAGACCGCAACATTTTCCCTTGTCCTTTTCTTTTTATTGTCTTCTTCTTTTTATTTTTGATTTTACGTATTGAAATCTTTAGTTTGGTGAATTCTTATTTTGTTTTGTCATTTGGCACTCAACGGAGTAGGAAATAAGAAAATGAATCCTGCTCTGAAAATTGCTCTGTTGTTGATACTTCTCGGATTGGGTACGTTATTTTCTCGTTTTTGTTTTTCAGATTATGTTTTCTGCATTAAAATTTAGTATCTGAAGAACGTAAATGGTAATACGGGAAGGCTAATATTGTTATTGGAGAGTTGTAAAGATTATTTGTTAGTTGTATTATTACATTTTGGCTCGGTAGTGTTAAACGAAATATGTTAGAAAGATTACATTTTGCCTTTTAGAAATGACTGCCAACAATTGGGTTGGATTTTGTCTTATAATCTCGTTCAACCCATGTAATTTCCAAAGTTTTTCTGCCCCACAGCAATCTTTCCCTATTCAGCACTAATTGTTTTTGATCTGTTGCCAAAAATGAAAATTGCAAACTTAGCATTTAGATCTAATACACAGATGGAGGAGCTTGTTTGTGAATGTACTGGGGACTAGGGAGTTTGCTAACTATAAGTTTTCTTCTGTTAATTCTTGATATGCAGTAAAATCCTTTTGAACTTTTCTTTTTTTTGAAAAAAAAAAATATCTAAGTGGCTTTTACTGATGTTAATTTCTAGTTTTTGTGCCAGTAAATGCCTTTCCTACCAAAAAAGATTTTGGGCAATGTGAAAGAATTGTCAGAGAATGGGCACATTCTTCACTTGGTCAAGAAGTGAAGGAAGACAAGCACACGCTGCAAGATTTGTTGTTTTTCCTACATGTCCCTAGAACCGGAGGGCGGACATATTTCCATTGGTAATTCCCTATGGATGCAATGCAGTTACCTAAAAACCACTACCCAGTTCTTAACTATCATATTGATTTATAATTCTGGTAATTTGTTATACTTGCAGTCTCCTGAAGAAGTTGTACTCTGGCTTTTTGGAATGTCCTCGTTCTTATGACAAGCTGCGATTTGATCCAAGGTACTGTGTTCTTGTTTGTGTTTCATTATTTATGCAAGAAACCTTTAAACAATATTCTTTTGTGGAGATGATATACATCTAATCATTTGAACTTTCAGTAGCCATTTTTTTATTTCATAGTTTTTAAGTAGGAATTTAGTTTTACATGAAGTGGATTATTGAACTTGGTTGACAGCTCTAGTGGCTAGAATGGCCCTCAAAAATAGAGAGAAAACCTCTCTGAATAGGAGAGATATTTTACTTATGATCATGTATTTGTATAGGGAATGAAGTTGGAAGCTTCAATGGTTGGTAGAGAGAAGTGGGTTGTTACATGATGCAACCATTGGCTTTTTTACTCGGATATGGTATTTCTAGTAAGAATAATGACTGGAACTGGAAAAGGGAAGAAAAAGCACTATTGAGGACTGGAAGGATCTGGTGGAATTTGACCAACACACTTTCGTCTTATACTTTTGAATGGAAGTTTTTTCTTTAAAGTTGAACATGGTTTATCTCTTTTGAATATTTTTACCTTGGAGATGAGAAACATGAGTGTTGCTTCAGTGCTTCAACTAAGTTAACTTGTAATCAACTAATTTTCCTTTTTGCTAAAGTTGGGAGAAGAATAAAGAACGAAGTCTTCACACCAGTTTCTCATGTAGCTGAACTATGGCTATATTCTTTTGTCTTGAACAAGAATTACCATAAATGATCAATTAATTTTGCTTGTCGGTGGAGCTAACATTGATGTATTTTTTGTCATTTATGCAGCAAAACAAACTGCAGATTGTTGGCTACTCATGATGACTATAGCTTGATGTCCAAGCTTTCCAGAGAGAAAACATCAGTGGTGACTGTACTTAGGAATCCAATTGACCGTGTCTTTAGCACCTATGAATTTTCAGTAGAAGTAGCAGCAAGATTTTTGGTGCATCCTAACTTAACTTCTGCGACCGAAATGACTAGGCGCATACGCACTAAGAATAATGGAGTTAGCACCCTGGATATATGGCCCTGGAAGTATTTGGTTCCATGGATGAGAGAAGACCTATTTGCTCGGGTATGTTTGTCTTGTATATTTCTGCTGGATGTCTTGCAAAATCTTTTTCCTCTTTTATTTTTTTTATACACGAAAAACTTTTCCCTCATTCCACTCCAATGCTATTCAATTTTCTTTTGCTTCCCCCAATGGTCCATAAATAATCCTTGGTTACACCCTTTGTCTCATCATTTGGATTTGTTTACCTCTAGTCATATTACGTCTGTTAGGAAATATAAATTTATGTACATACAGAAGGGAAGGCTTCCTGAACAATCAGATGGCTGAATCATGGATTCCATAGAACATAGTAAAAAAATGAATCTTGAAACTCCTTTGACTATGAAGTCCAAAGTGAAGCAAGAAGGCTTCTTGCTTCACTTAGGACTTTGGTGTCAAATGAACCATTCCGGTGTTTTTTAATATGTATATATATATATATATATTACATTTTTTAATTGAACTTTCATTATTAATTCAAAATTTTGTGTTATTAAAATGAATAAATAAATAAATAAATAAAGAGCAAGGATGCAAACTCTATCCCGCAAATTTTTGCATTTTTATTCTCGTTTTTTACAAATATCCATTGTTTCTTTCATTACATATCACCCATAAATATGATAAATATTTATGAGTAGCCTTTCTGTCATAAAATGTTCATTCTAGAAATGTGCGGTGTCATGAAGAAAATGTAACCTTGTTTAGAGTTAGTAGTAATACTTTCATCGTTTCAAAGTTAATATACTCCGCTTTTCAATCTCTCTCTCCCCTTCTCTGCAGGCCATTTCTATACTCAGACTAAGAGGATGAGTTCACAGTGGAACATGATCCCTGAGAGGATTAAAAATGCATTTGTTTGTAGATTGCTATATAATGACCTTGCAATACAATTTTATCTTGTGGGAGTGGTTGAACTATTAGTACTTGTGATAAATTTTACTTATTCTATTTGGATGGAACAGAGAGATGCCCGCAAAAAGAAGGGCTTAAGGCATGTCAACAGCAACGACTTGTACAACGTGGAAGAAGTTGTAATGCCGTTACAGCAATATCTTAATGAACCGTTAACTCGCGACATTGTTCACAATGGAGCAACATTCCAGGTATTCTATCTTGTGGTATCTCGTTAGCATGTTGGGCTCTTGTTTATAATTTAATTGCTTCTATTTAGTCTGTGTTTGTGTCTTGTCTTTTGGAAATATTAAATTGTCAAATTTCTAATCAACCATTTTCAAATACAGGTTGCAGGGTTGACTAACAAATCATATTTAGCAGAAGCACATGAAGTGCGCCATTGCGTGCAGAAGTTTAAGATTCTTGGTGAACATGTGCTTCAAGTTGCAAAGGTAATTGAAAAATGGTATTTAGAGTTTTGGATAAATTTATTTCATAATATTGTTTCTGATAATTGTTCTCCTTATGGTTGCAATCATGGTAGATACTTGTAAATCTTGCAGAGGAGGTTGGACAATATGCTATATGTTGGACTCACTGAGAACCACGGAGAATCTGCAAAAATGTTCGGGAATGTGGTTGGTGCACAGGTCATCTCACAGTTAGCAGCTTCAAACTCTAGTACGGAGGATCCATCGAAAGGCAAATCAGGTTAGTTTTTGAACAATGTTTTTTGTTTATGTTCCTTTTGAACAACTGCCTCTTTATGGGCCTACATATGATGCAACAATCTAGAGTCATTGAGTTCCTAGAAATTCAATGTTATTAGATATGATAACTTAGACTAAAAATAGTGACCTCAAACAAATAGGAGTTCCAACAGGTTAACTTTATTTGAGACCTTTAATTAAACATTAATGTCAAACACAACTTATCCAGAAACAAACTTGATTTATTGAAACTTTGGTTTATTAATACACAATGTCCTGTTAATGTCATTGAGAAGCATCTATTAAAAATTAATTTCAAACACAAATTCTCCATTTGCTCATCTGGTTTGGTGTGTCAGGCTGCATCCTGTAACTTTGGTCTATTGAATCATATTGGAACTACATCTGTATAATTGTATCTGATGAACATAAAGCAGTACAGAGTTCTGGGTGTTGCATCTAACTCCTGTAATTTTTCTACATTTACATTTTTGATCTTTACATAGCTCTCTATTAAATTTGTCTGCCTGTGCTACAGAACAGAACTCTTCACTTTCAGATTCTGAGCCAGACAGTAATTACCACCAGGTATGCAGCATGGCCCCTTTGCATTTTAATGAGACACTTGGCAATGAGATACCGAAACTGGAGTAGCATTCTTACTGCTTCATTTTTTTTTTCTCTTATGCCTCACAGAATAGCACCTCAGACCAAAAAGCTACTGAGACTGAAAACACTGAAAATGGTGAAGGAAGTAAGGAAAATGTAAGCCTTTCTGCGTAATATAATTTTTTGCCATACTGGCGTAATCTATTTTGTTGTTTGGGGATTAAAAATAAATTAAATTAATTTTCTTTGTTTCACTTTATTAGAAGACTGTGGGTAAATTAATGGAAGATTATGAAGTATGCATTTCTTCCTTGAGAAAATCGCAATCTCATCGACGCACAAATTCGTTGAAGAGAATCTCACCAGTAAACTTTTCTAAGGAGGTACATTTAAGTTTTTTTTGAAGATCAGTTGATAATTTGTGATCTTCTTGATTATCCATTTGCCATATGTGTGGATGTAATTTTCCCAACTCTCTTTCCTTTGCTTGTTACCATCATTTTGACCAATGAAATTTCGCAGGCACGTTTGTTGGTTCCAGAAGTAATTCTCCTGCAGATAAGATCACTTAACAGCCTTGATTTAGAGCTGTATGAGTATGCTCAGGAAATCTTTGCAAAGCAAAGTGAACATGCAACACATAAAATGGTTAGAATAGCAACGCTCCCAATTTTTGTGAAATCTCATTCCCTCGTCTACGTCCTTATTATTATCCATCTGTAAAGCATGTTTCTATATCAACTGTTCACTTTCCATTTAAAGTTCTCTTTCATATTTTGTCTTGTGCATATTTGCAGCTGCATCCTCATCCGGTTGATTGCCTTTGGTAATTTTTTTTAATATTTCCACATGGTGGAGGACAAAGTCAAAAGTTACGGATATAATTTAACTTCGTTTGGCCACTGCCAATTCTGTTAAAAGAAAATGTCTTTGTTTACACGGTGATGGTGGCTTAACTTAATCAGTATATTCAATTTGCAGGAGGGTCTGGAGAGCATGTTGAGCGAGTCCTACGGCATCACGCTCTGGCAAGCTCTTTTGTTCGCCATGTCTGTGGTCTTTCTACTCTTCTTCTTTCTATTTGTAAATGCTAGAAGAAGAACATCAAAAGTTAAGATTAAGGTATGATTGAATGTTGTTCATTTTACATACTAGAGAGAGAGAGAGAGAGAGAGAGAGAGGGGCCACCCACATGCAGAAGAAAAAAAAAAATTTTATGGAAACAAGAATTTCAGGAGTTAGTTTAGTGTCCTTCCATTCCATTGAATTCCAATATGGTCGTGTTGTGTTGTGTTGTGTGCTCTTTCTTCCTCTATTATATTAAAATTCAACGAGTTGGCCCTGTTAAGATGTCTCTTTATCTTCCTCTTATTAAGATCCGAAATCAGCAGTCTTTTGAGAGGGCAATGAAAACATGTTGAGTAACTTAAGTTACAATCCAAGTGAAATGATGAAGTAAATAGAGGTGATGCAGACAGACAGACAAGTTTACTTGAGTTGCTCTTGAAATCCCTTTGCTAACAAGCTACATCGTCTGTCTGCTGTACCAAATTGTACTAATACGATATTATCACTTTATAATGATTTGATTTTCAAACAAATGAGATTATATCCTATATAGTTCATGATCACGAGGTGTGATTACTTTCAATCAAACAAACTTATATAATTCTGATAGTAATCTAAATATAGAATAGAGCCAATTAAATTGAATGATAAAATTGGTAGCCGACAGTCTGACGACCAGAGCATGTGCCACATGTAAGTTACAACTCAAATGATTAGGACCCATTTGCATTTGCATTTGCATTTATCGAGTAACGGGATGGATGGATGGATGGATGGGTGGGTGGGATCGAACTATTTAAAAGAGTACTATTACAAATATGACTTTTTTACTAATTGCTATACTAACTTTATAATGTAATATGTATAATACCATAATTCCAATTGAAAAGATTTTAAGTTTGTATCATATCATTAGATGAATTTACATTCAATATAATACAATTATAATTAACATTACTTTAGAATGAAATCATAAAGAGTAAGTAAGGTTTTTTTAATAAAATAATATGAAGATTTCAGACAGTTTCACTCTTTTTACATACCATACCCAACCCCAAATGTAGTAGTTTAATAAACAAAATAATAATGCATTCTAAATCATACTATCTTTAAAGGGCATATGACAGATGGACGCTTATTAATTATAAGGCCCCCACAGTAACCCCATGTGCTCATTCATTTTCATATTAAAACTTAACTCTCTTTACATTACAATTACAAAAAACAGACAAATATGGTATAAACAAAAATCCCTAAAATCTATTCTCAAACCACGACGACGACAAAACTGTTTCAAAGTGAAAAAAAAAAAGAAAAAGGAATCTCATCCACAGCTTCTCAAAATGTCGGTGAATTTTTGCGCTGATTTCTAAGATCTCTTACCTCTAATTAATTCCTTTCCTTTCCTTTCTTTGGGTAATGTCACATTCATTTCTTCTTCATATGTTCATGAAAGGTTTGTTATTATATTCCTGTTTTCAAACCCTTACATTTTCTTTTCTTTTTGGTGCATTCTCTGCATTTTTTTTTCTGTTCTCTGTTTGGTTACTGAGAAAATGATGGAGAAAGTTTTGAAATTTGTCTAATGCGTTTCTGGGTTTTGCTTCCTGAAGGTAGGTAACTTGAATGATAGCCTACTTTCACTGAGCTTTGACTTTCGGCCTTACATTGCCTCTGTTTTGGTTTGCCTTCTGTTCGGTCACTGAGAAATTGAAGGAAAATGAAGAAAATTTTGAATAAAAGTTTGATACCGACGTGGGCTTTTAAGAAAACGAACACCCACCCACCTCATACCATGTTTCAAGTTATTGTCTTCTGATTTTAGATTTTTATTTTCCTTCAATTTCTCAGTGGCCAAACGGGAATTATTTTTATTTATGTGTTTATTTATGGTGGTAGGACTGGTAGATTTGCTTCAGCAATTTTCGTTGGTCAAAATAGAAGTAACCACTTGAAAACGACGCGGTAATTGTCTTTGAAAGTATCCAATAAAAGGATGCAGTCGTTTTACCTTATATATAAAATAAATACGAATATTTTTCTCAAATTAGGAAACATTCATTAATAGAAGAATATTCTCCAATTTGAGTAGTCTGTCTTTGGACAAAAACATTTTGTACTACTACTAAAATGATTTGTTGCTGATAAATAACGTGTATATATATGTAATTGTTGCTGGATAAGGTAAATGTATAATAATCTAATCCATTTTATATGATTTTTACCTTTTACTAGTTTTAATGAGACTTATTTAAGGAAACTTTTACTACTCGTAAATGCATGTTAAACACGTTTGTATTTATACTCACATATGACCAGATTTGTACTTTAGTTCGTTTTCCTGAACCAAATTTTAAGGTAACTCTAACCAATAGCTATAGTTACTTGTACATATGTGGTCTTTCTTGTTTCTTGAGTTTGTAACTAACCCGGTGTTTTTTGGTTTTGTTCTGAATGGTATTTATAGATTGAAGAATAATATGATTAGTGATTCTTGGTTTACGGAAAATTTCACTGGCATTTCGGATGATTTCTTTGATTTTCCATTGGAAGATGTAGAAGGAGTGGAAGATGAGAATGCAAAGTTTCAAAACCTTGAGCCACCATTGGATATATATTTATTTGAGGGATCAAAAAGTAATCCTATTTTGGTGAGTTTATTGTTTTATGCTTCTACCTACGTATAATCTGAACATTGCAGTGTTGTTTATTTGTAGTTATTATGACGTGC